>CAJQUW010009396.1:2500-10870 GCA_907163375.1 Prostheceraeus crozeri
AATACGATAAATGTACACAGATTTTCCTGATACATTACCTAACATTTGTACTGCCTTTTCAGCAGCAGTTGCTCTCGCTTGACCGGATATCTATCATTCCCATCAACCTTTTCCCCCTTCACTTTCAACTCTGACTAATCTCACTCTTTCATCCTTTCAACCTACAAGATTTCTTCTTCCCATCATACCCCTTAGTCCACTCACTCATCTCGTATCATCTCCCAAATTCAGCATAAATTTCTCATCCGCAACACCAATTCTTAAACTTATCATGATATCACAGGATTAAATTATCACATATCTTCTCCCAACCTACACACATTATATCTATCTATCTCCATTCGCTTTATATTACTTCTCTCCATATGCATCTTCATCCCTTATTAAGCTCCCCTATATACCAATCCATAGCATATCTATTATTTTTCACCACAACTATTTTACTTTATCCAATCAATAACATCACAATTTACTCACCTCTCTTCAAACAGCGCATTTCTTTTCCATCCCATCTCATTTCTCCATCCTACTTCATCACATCACAAACCATCGACACAACCACTAACAAACACAATCCATCTCTATCCCTTATCTACACCACGATCACCCAACTCCTTATACATTTATGATCAATTACATCTCATTTCCACCCCACTATAGATCACGATTTCTGATTTACTCGATATCCACTATAATTCACACCACTTCCTACTAGCCCCATTTTACAATCTTATCACTACCCAACACCCTTCAATTCTATATAAATCTTACATCCCCCTTCAAATCTCCCAACAATCAGTATACACAATCAACCGGATAATCCTCATACATTTCTCTTAATCATCAATTGTATCCTTCACATACATGTTATTCACCACTTTCAACCAGTTACTTCTCACCCCTATTTCATCCGCCGGATCACCCTATCCAACCCCACCATCTCCAAAAGGGAGGCAAATATCCTTGATTGGTTTATTGAATGTAACTTTCTTTACTTTTTGGCTCATCACGGTTCTCCTCTGACTCTATGCCTGCATCATAATCGGCAAATGAATTCGATGTTGCCGCAGGGAATCATAGGTGTAGTGCGTTATTACCAACTTCCGTCAATGCGCAAGTTCTTTCGTAAATTTGTTTGCAGCAGTCTTACGTTTATTAGTATTTACTTCCAAGTCCATCTTTTCCATTATAGCATCCGTGTCATACTAACAATAAATACTCTTCAAGTTTGTCAGTGAGAGGCACTAGCGTTGTTAATGAGCCCCGTGCGATTATTAAGGCAGAATAGGTCTCCCCGCTGTCTCTTATCTTCACTATGTCATTCTGTAAATAGAAGGAATTGATCAATTTCAATAGATATTGTTATGTAACTTTGAGTACTGTAACAACTAACTTAGAATGCAATATATCAGAAAATGGGGTTGCATTTAGAAAATTGAAGGTGGTTAATAATCGTCAACAACATGCAGATCATTTGATTATAACTAACACTAGTGGACAGAATTGCGGAAACATTGCAATTTATATATGATTTTATGCGTTAATTGTAATTTATTGTCATTTTACACGATAATTGCAATAAAATGATACAATATATAAATTGCAATTTTTGTATTTTTCGTTTGCGAAATTTTCATCGTACATTTATCATCATCGATTCATCTCAGTGTTGCTTCCTTTACAAAGATTTTTGCTCTCTTCAGGATAAAAAATGAAAGCATTCATATCATTGCTACTTTTTGTTGATTATAATTGATATCACTGTAGTATACGAAAATTGTAATAAAAATACCCTAATAACCATATTGCAATATGGTCATTATAATACTAATATCATATTATATATATATATATATATATATATATATATATATTTTTATCTATATATATATATATATATATATAAATATGAGACATGTATTGCACAAAAGCAAATCGCAATCAATTTTCAGATAACTTAAGGTAATAGTTTTCAAATGATCGATAAAATTGATTTCACTTCGGAACTAGAAAATCTTAAAAACGACTTTAAAAAACCATTTCACTGCAAAAATATTTTATACCGGCGCTAAAATATTATCATAATCACCTAAATGTTCATATCTGAAACATTTTACAAATATTTATAAAATTAATTTGTCGATGTAACAAAAATGTTTCTGCATACTTATGTAATTGTTACCATTAAACAGTGCAGTAAGCGGAGTTCTGAACTCATCTGTTTAGCTACATGATAACAATGTTTACGTCAAATGATTGAAAAATCACAACTTTTTATCACTAGCCAGCAGCTGGTGTCAAAACGGAACCGAATCTCCAAGACAAATACGTGAACAATGGAATTGAACTTGAACAGTGTAACTTGCAAAGGAGCAGTGTCTGTGTTAATCTTCACATCACATTGAAGTCGATGAACATGCAGTTTGATTTCACAGACAAGCACAATAGCAGCACCCAAATTCACCATACTTCATTAATAATTGCAGCTCTACATTAATATGAGCGTTTGTTTGCATGCCTTCAGTCGAGGACTTCTATATAATACGATCGAGTGACGTCATAACAACATCAATCTTGCCTTACACATAGGATCATTGCTATAGAGTGACTCACGCATAGAGTGCACGTGTCCCTTGTCTTTTGCGCGCACTGACTTACTTTACGTTTCTTTTAACAATGCGTGACCTCAGTGTCTGGCCATACTGCTGCGCTCGTTTCGATATGCGCTCCTCAGTCGAACAGAAGGGCTGTGAATTGTAAAGCTTTCACTGGATGTGCCAACGACTTTTCATGCTGATTCTTTACATTGGTAAACTATGATTTCGTGAAGCTTCTTCGAATTAAACGAAATATGATAGAAGTGTGAATCGAATACCTGTGTGACTCAATTTCTGCCGATTCTCTCAAGTTTACGTGCTGGTAAGGAATAGAGCGGAGGCCACGTAAAAGAAGGTAAGACGATCACTCATGCTGCAAACCAAGTTATTATTCCATGAAGTGTGAGTTAAATTGTATTTTAGCTGTAAACGCACACCTTCATGGTCTCCTTTTTGAAATAATGTGCTTGAGATTGAAAAAAAATTTAACATTTTTTCTAGACCTAGGGAGTCAAGCGGTTAACCGGTTAACCGGTTAATTAAATTTAACCGGTTAAAAAATAATTAATCGGTTAACCGACGCTTTCCCAACTTTTCTGCTACATTGCAACTACCGCCAAAACATGAGTGGAAGGTTCGCCAAAACATGAGTGGAAGTTGCGAGCCACAAATGGTGGATCCGGGAAATGATTCGCCAAAGAAGGAAGTTAAGCAAATTAACTATGCTTTTGAGTTCATCTGGATCAAAAAAAACTCAAGCCGCTCATTGGAACAGGAGTTTGCTCTTTACGATTTAGATCCATCTACCAGTCCTCATTTAGACCCGTTATGCTGGTGGAAGACAAATGAAAATCGTTTCCCAAGAATAGCAAAACTTGCTAAATTATACCTACAAATACCAGCAACTTCAGCAAGCTCTGAGCGCCTTTTTAGCTTAATGGGAAATATTTACAATGAAAAACGGATGAACTTGAGACTCGAAACAGCAGAAGCCATCGTTTTTCTGCATCACAATAACTCTACCTGATTTCTTCGTTTTCCCAGACAATTTGTTTTAATAAAATACTCTTATACGTGTACGTATATTTTGTTGTTACAATAGTTGATATCTGATCATCCAAGATCCATTCCATTATGATAACAAGGAAGTTTTTAATTCCAGATAAGATTGATGTTTTGATTAGCAATAGAGAATAATGATATAGCCTACCGGGTATATTGTTACTTGTGATGTGTTACCTAACCACATCAATTGTGATAAGTCTTGGCTCATTATGAGTAATTTTAAAGTAGAGGAATATCAACTGATCTTGTATAAAAAGTAATTCTAATTGATATCAGTCTTTTACACATGACCATCTACAAGGAATTCAACATATTAATATTGATGTATCAATAATAACATAAATATATTAGTAACCTAAAGATAGCTTTGTGTAGCCGTTGTTTTATATTATCTGGAATCAAAAACTAATAAAATTAAATTAAAAATACTTAAATTAAAAACTGGTACCTCACATTGAATGTTTTGTACAGATTTTGTGGTAATATACATTATTATTATCATTAGTGGATTTAGATTTTATAATTTATTATTTTGATAATTAACATGGAATTGGGCACATTCCGTGAAATTGATTTTAGGTTCAAGTTAGCCAGACGGAATAAACTCAAATATTCACGAGGGTATACTAAAACATAACAGTATTCTTGAAAATATAATATAAAGGAAGTAGACCTACAAGCAATCAGTAGAAAATGTTTATGTCCATAAAGTAAGCGAGCTTACTCAACTGGTATAACAGGCAAACATGCATATACTCATACACTATACTCAGTGCGACTATATAAGCCTTGTATAGTCACATGGAATTGAAAAACATCTATTACTGGTATTACATCGGTTAACCGGTTAACCGGTTAATTTCTCGTCGGTTAACCGGTTAATTTATAATTAACCGCTTGAATCCCTATCTAGACCTACCGGTGCTAAAGTTTTTGATTTAAAAACAATGAATATTTTTCTGAAATTCAGTAGGAAAGTTCAAGCGTCGCATCATTATCAGCGTGATCATTTTTATACTGTGCTTCAATTGAGGGTTCCATTTCTTTTTCTCACTCTGACCCGGGTTTCATTCGGGAATAGATATTGGAGAATGTGACACGTCTGTTTTAGACTGGGTAGGAATTCAAAAACAGCTTATGTTTTACTCCTTTTTCATCCGGTAGATGTAGCGTTCTAGGTTTACAGCATCAAGGTTTCAGGTAGTATCAGACAATGAAACTAAGTAGGCCTATTGATAGAGGGTAACATTATAAATTGGAAATTAGTAAGATTTCTGCAATTTTTTAAGTGTCATACTAAAATCATGAGTTAATGAAATTGAAAAACATGATCTTATAATATATAATAAAATGAACCAACACATGAGGTCTTGAAATGAAACCTTATTTTCTCAACCACTGAAACGAATTTTAATGCGCACATTCTGCGGTCATGACTCAAAATAATTCAGAAAGCAGCGCCACTGCACTCGGTTTATACAGCATGTTTGAGACGAGTAGTAGGTGGATACTTGCTTTTTTTTAGATGGGGCTGCATGAATCCAAATGGTCCCATCCCCTGATTAAGAAATCGGGCTCAAGCTATATACATTAGACGGCTGACCAAATGGACCTCATTTGTGATTTAGCTGGTTATAAAAGTAAATCGTTTAATTTTCATAACGACTGATATGTCAGAGCTTCCGAATGTTTTGTAATCCTGGATATTTTGTGGCAAATGATATTGATCGGCAGTCGCGGGTATAATACTGAATCTATTGTGAAGTACTTACGTTGCATTCTTAATATTTTTTGAATTGTGTTTGCATGCGATACATTATTATAATTGCAAATAAAGTTCTTGGAATTGCTGAAGATTAAATCAAGTGACTTCTTGGTTTTCTTAGAACAGGAAAAAGAGAAATAATACTGTTTATGTAAGGTACCTTTGGAAGTACATCCAAAACCTCGAAGCCTATCTTTTAACCCAAGAGGAAAGACTGCAAAGAGTTTTTATCCAGAAATCCTCCTAAAGAATGACGGATATGGGCTCGAGTATTCTAAAGTTACCTGATATTTCTGTTACTGGCATTTGACAGCCGATGATCTATCTTTCGTAGAATTAGCGATTTATTATATGTGTATACGTTTGATACCCCTTCCATGTTTCTACACAATTTTTTTTATTTTCCAGGTTTCGGGTAACATCAAAAAGAAATTGTCATGGAGAGTAGTTAAAAAGCATATCAGAAAGCATTTGTGTTTAGACCAAACTCCCTCATACAATTTCACATTTGATGAAAAATGTGTAACTTTTGATATAACTTGGCAATTAGAATTATTACTGTGTCGCTATTTGGATACGATCAGAAACTATCGACGTGATTTGGAACATGACAACAGTGATATTCTTGGAGGATGCGGTATTGGTGATACAGATATTATTGTCCTGCATCTACATCTCTCTACTGATGGTGGACAATTGTATAGGTATAAGAAATCAACAGTCTGGCCTGTCCATTGTATGCTTTTGGATTTGCCGTTACATCAACGAACCAAACGAGAAAATGTTATCATCCTTGGGACTTTGGGAAAGTAGGGTTAAACCTGATTGGTGTCACTTTTTAACAGATTATTTGAAAACGTCTGGTATTGGTAGCCCAATGGACTTGAATCTGGGATGCTCATATATCAGAGTTCTACCGAAGTTGCATACTGCTGTGTTTGATCTACCGGCCGCCGCGAGTATCTTGAATCATCAACAATTCAATGGTAAATTTGGATGCTTGGTGCATCGGGCAGAGTGGTAAGAGCTGGCAGGGGTCACACTCGAAGGTACGGAGACTTTACGAACCTATTAGTGATGATCAATATAGGGAATACAGTGAACTGGCTCATGTGATAAACCTTATTTGGTATTAAAGGAAAGTCTTGTTTGTCAAATTATCTTAGTATACCGTCACATGTTTTACTTGATCCACTGCACCTCGTATTTGAAAACTTTTAAATTGTTACTGAAAAAGCTTTTAGACTCATCATCTTATAGAGAAATTTATTTCATTGGAAGACATACTGTCAAACTATGACAAGGTATTAGAAACAGTAAAAATTCCAGTTTTTATGGCAAGACCAGTTTTCGTTAAATGATCGTCATTTTGGAAAGCTCGTGATTACATGTACTTCTTATTTTTCTATAGTGTACCAACGATGTTTATTGTCCTTGTTTTATAAACATATAAATGACCAGAAAATATGTATTTCATTTTTTGACATTTTTGTATGGTTGTAGAATGTGTTATATGAGATCTGCGAGATCGTTTTCACGTAGCATCAAAGAACTTTTCGTTTACTTTCACTCTGCTTTGAATACTCTGTATAATACCTCCATGTGTACTGTAATGCACCAGCTGTTACATCTCGGTGATCAAGTTGAACGTTTTGGAGCGTTACCATTTTGTTTATGTTTTCTTTCGAAGCCCAGATGAAAGCGCTAAAATTGTATACCCAAGGAACCACAGATTACTTCAAACAAATATGTGACAAATATTATTTGTTAAAACATAGCAGTTATTTGGATGTTGCTTCTTATGAAAATAAGTCTGAACTTTTGAAGCTTCTAGACATTGTACCGGATAGGAATAGTGATGAATATCATTTTCTTAACAAGGGTTGTATTCGTAAAGGTAAATTAAAATTTTGTTCGAGATCATATAGCAAAAGTGATCGATACACTTCTATTTATACAGCTACAGTAAATAGTGAAAATCAATTAATTGATGTCATAGAATTTATTAAACATGTTGATGGTCGTATTGTTGCCAGGGCAACTGTGCTACAATGTTGCACTGTACTTATGCTTGATTTCTCGAATTATGCATTACATGGTATACCTCGACATCTTACTGATCTTTTGGTTACAAATGACTTTATTTTTGTTGTAAAACATACGGAGGAATTTTGTGAAATACCTGTATCATCTTTGCTGGTGCCTTGTGTAACTTTGAAAGGTTTTGATAGTAATCTGGGTGACTATGACATTGGTAATGCCTTGCACAGTAATATCGGAATATAATTAAAACACAGATCTAGAAATTAAAAGATCGCTTATTTCGCAGTGTCCTTTGTATGTCAGCTAAAGAAGCCGAGAAATATTTATTTGCAGCGTTTCGTTTGCAAATGAATGATGATAAATAGGGCATCAGACTTAAGTAGTCTGTGCTGTTGATTACTTAATGATCGGAAGCTTGAGACAAAATGAGAAAGCTACACGACGAGTGACCTACATATCCTAGATCTGTGTGAAACTTTCCTGTTTTGTCGCCGTAAAATACTCTATGCTGTAATGATATTGTATCAACTGTATACAGAATTTCAAATTACATTTCATCAAGGTTCACATTGTTTGCTCTAACATACACATAAATGCGAGTATGGTTTTGATTACATTGCATATACTGGTAACGATTAGAAATCAATCTCTATAGAGTACGCTTAAGTCGCAATAAATTGTGGGAGAAATATACAATAATTGCAATAAATTGTTCGTGGAATATACAAGAATTGCAACTAATATAGCAAAAAAACAAAGAAATTGCAATAAATTCATTGTAATTAATTGTCAAAAATATATGAGAATTGCGCGAGAATTGCGCAATTAATTACAATGTTTCCGCAATTTTGTCCACTAGTGAAATATGCTCAATCATCAGTCCGGTTAATTTATTAGGCC
>CAJQUW010009401.1:0-24863 GCA_907163375.1 Prostheceraeus crozeri
CAAAGAATGTGACGATTTTCGCAACTTCTCATCTCAATTCAAGCTCAACACGTGCAACTTTATAACTCACTGTCAGCAAATGTGCAAGGAACATGGATTTTAGACATAAAATGAAGGTAATTCACTTAAAAAGAGTATTTTTCTGACTTTGTCACATTACGTGCTAATTCCGGACTTCGAATTCGATGACAGTTATCACATCACGGCTGCATTTAACAAAATATACGTAGTAACTCAGCAATAATTGAATCCCCTTAGTGTATGTAGTTTCGGTTATAATAAATGAATTCGAATGAGACCCACCATCACATGTGAGATATGCAAATTTTTACAGTTTTGTAGATATTTTGGATTTGTCGACTGATCTTGATAGCAAAACAGAAGGAATAATAACAGTTTACAAATCTTCCGTGTCATGTCAACCTGTGTGGAGAGGTAATATAGTTTGTTAAACTAACAATCCGATGGGTTGCTATCACTTTAATACATAACCACATCAATAAGAGCACTTTCTTGAGCATGATCATCCGTCCTGCCACTGGAACAGCAAATTGAAATAAGCACTGACAATGATCACAATCAGCTTGAATGATGTAAAGGTCCGCATAACTACACAGATTTGAGTGAATCACAAAATTAATTATATCGATGAAAATGGAAGTATATGGAAACTTGAAATTTCAGCCAAGAAAGTACAATAACATGTCGACGTTTTTATGAAGACTTGCATTATAATGCAGCTCAATAATTTCCTTTGATAATCAGCTTCATTTCCGCTTAATTAAGATGCTTGTTAGCAGATGTCCATTCCTTTTGATATCCAACTTGTTTCATACTAGGGGAGATTGGGGACCTATGAGCATAGGGGACCAAAGTGCATCTGCCAGTTCGACGTGATAAAGACCGAATTCGAACTTCTTCTTCTAGTTGAGTAATTCTCTGATCAAACATGACTTTCAACGGAAAAATCAAGATTTATCTCAAAATATTTTATTTGGTAGGTCTTGAAATACATTTAATGCAGTCGAAAGTAAATTTTTGAGTCTCCGTTGTTTATTTTTTCTAAATTTCATTCGTCAACATTGTGCCTAGAATAACAATAATTTTTAACTTTTAAGCATCTAGAATTGCTTCATAATTCGGGGATGGCATCTGTATACCCAGTTATTTGTCAATGTTGGTTTTTTGAAAATGAGTTGCTTTGGGGTCCAAAGTGCCCTCTGAAATGGGGACCAAAGTGCAATACATGATAAATTTCCTTTTTTCCTTTGTATTTTGCAAGCCATGTATTCAGTGTCTCAACGTAATGAAATAAGTGTAATTAAACCTTAAAAAATGTAATTTAATCCATCGCATGCAGCCCTTGGACGTCTGCGTCTATGGTCCATTTAAGACGTTCTATGTGAGTGAGTGCAACAATCAAATGCTCACTCATCCATGAAAACCAATTGCTATTCATGCATGACGTTGCCTCACTAAGTTCAGCTTCATTTTACAAAGCTTTTACGCCCATGAATATCGTATCGGGCTTCCAAAAAGCCGGCATATTCCCAGTCAACTAAAACGCTTTCAGCTAAGGGGATTTCCTGCTATCCATTCCCTCCGATTGAGTGCTTGAACTTCGTAAATTGAACAACCTTCTACAAGCACAGGCCCAATTTCTCCTGCTGATGACGGTGCCCTGTTGACGACGAGGCGTGATAATTATGTGAGCCAGTGTTACCTGAAATAATCAGACCTTATCCGACGAAGGCTCTATCTGAAAAATTTAAACACAGACGATCAAGAAAAAGAAAATCAACTATTATCACCGATATGCCCCCGGAGAATGCTGCATCCAAAAGTAACGAAACCCAGGACTCCTCAATTGAAAACACGGTTCAACTGGAATGTGACGAACACATTCTGGTTGAGTACAAGACAAATGTTTTTAAAGCGACATTCCCGACTCCTGTCTGTTTTTATTATGTTACATAATGCACTATTTGCATATACATGTATATTCAAAAATCGACTTTTTGGCAATTTTTGTTGGTAGACCTATCTGAAAAGTTTACTTTTTTAAAAAATAATTGTTCACTTCCTTCTTGCCAAATCCAATCTGTTGAACCATTATGACCATTTTTGTCAATAAAGGTCATTATATTCAGAAGTCAAACACATCTTTAAATTGATGAGAAGAAAGTGGGGTAGGCCTATATAGGCCTAGGCCTATAATAAAGATTTTATCCTAGGTCAAAATATTAATCTCATAGAGAGAAATGATTATTATTTTTGAACTCACCACATCCGAATTGACTATTTACAGTTAATTAATGTAATAAAGATGCGTCCAATAAGCAATTAGTAAAATTGCTATAAAAAATTAATTCATTTTTTGCCTATTGATAGTTTTTATATCCACTTACTAATTCACAAAAATTAAATGAATACAGTAAAAATCATAGAAAAATCTGCTTTAGCGATATCTATTTTATAAAATGAAATTTCCTTGCGCAATCATGGTTTTTTTATTCAGTGCACTTTGGTCCCCATGCAGTGCACATTGGTCCCCGCTATAGGGGACCAATGTGCAGGGTCGTTACATGTTACAAAAACATGTCTTGTGCAAAAACTAGATATGCTAGAGTTACACTTCAAAAAATAATTTATTTGTGAAGATATCTTTCACATCTGTGTAAAATTTTGAGTTCTGATTTGCAATAATTTCGTCAAAAAATGGGAATCAGTGAAAAAATGCACTTTGATCCCCAGTCTCCCCTACTTACAAAGGAGCTTCATCTCGGTAGTATATAAATTGGCAAATTTTGACTTTTTTCAAAAAATGCACTTTCTCATGAAATTTTAAAGTTCAACTTCCTTCCACCTTCAAACCTATTTTCCTCGCACCAAAATAGGAGCAGGTAAAGCATCAGTTTTCAAACTCTGTTTTTAGTTTCCTTCCTGCCTTCCATTAATATCCTATTTTTAAAATATCACGCAAGAATAATGATCAGAAATAGCCTACTTTCTGAATGACGCAAGAAATATATTGCGAACCGACTAGTCCCGCACCGACTGAAATAACGGAAGGAAATGACGTAATACTTCCAGCTCGGTTTGATATTCCTCCTAGTGTGACTATTTCTGCCATTTTCAGACTTTACCATCGTTGACTAATTTGCTTCCTCAGAATGCCTTCAACAACCTTGACTTTTTTGCTCAAATAATTTTTTGGACCGCAGGAACGTAATCTCCGCAAAAACGATCTTTTCATATAAAAATTTTCGCTGTATACAGATACTTGTTTGAGTCGACAAGTGTCACAATATGTTTACTATGTGATGCATCTATTCATGTTCAGATCATCATGTGGTCTGTCAGCGCTGAAAATGGGTGAATTGGAGCTGAGGATAATTCACGGAGTGGACGTCTAATTTCCCAGGAATCATGATAGAGTTCGATTCCTGTATGCTTCTCCAGCTGATTGGGGCTTAGATGGTTCGGGCATGTTCTCCGTACGGCAGAAGTTAACTGGGTTAGGAAAGCGCATGGCATGGACCTACACTAAGAGGCCGTCCTTAGAAGACGTGCTTGATGATCACGAAGAGCTTCGTCTGAAGGAGAGTGACGTTGCTAAACATGAATAGTGTAGAGATGTATTGGGGAAGCCCGTCCTCCTCTACGAGAAGTGGATAAAGAACACAAAATGACGAACTCAATAAACACTAAATCATTCCATAGCGAAACATCTCTTATTCAACTTCTTTTACAGAGTTCCCCCCCCATAGCACAGGCCAGTGGCGTATTTAGGGGGAGGCCATCGGGCCATGCCCCCCTTCAGGAATTAGTAGTAGGGATGGAGGATATTGAACACTTAGATACATAACAGCATATATCTATTGAGTTTTTAACAGCTTACTTTTTAATACAACAAGTATTCCTTCAACTTGATGTCTTTTTCAATTAATAGTTATTGCACAGTAAGCAAAGTCGAGCGCGAACCGCAAGGCATAGTTTAGACCTGTTAAAGATTTTTGCAACAATCCCTGTAGCGAACGCTACGAGAGAACGATCATTCAGTGCTTTAAAGCATCTGAAATGTTACTTGCGACCGAGCATGGGAGAAGAGCGACTGAATTGATTAGCCCATCTCTGCATCAACCGAGGCATTCAAATCGATGATGACCAGTTACTAAACAACTTTGCCATGCGGAGTAGACGAGTCAATTTTTGATTTTTTTGTGGAAACAGATTCCAAAAACCCATTTGTGCTTCATTTGTAATCTGCAGATATGAATTATAATTTGACTCGTAGAACTGCCAAAATTTTAAAAATTTTGGCGAAGTTGTTTATTTTTGTTTCTTTGCAAAACATCTGATTACGGAATACACTATCAGTATCATAAATAGCATAGATATATCATATATCAGTACATAAGTCTGCATAGAATAAATAAAATTGCATGTAATTCAATTCAAATCAGTAAAATAAGCTTGCAATAATTTACTATTGTATAATAGACCATAGGCTCGAATGAACATAATTTGTGGGGGCCCCCTGGAGGAATTTCTGGATGCGCCACTTAACACAACTGCAAGTCATGAACGAAGCTAGGGGCTACTCAATGAAGAAAATAATAAATTGTATTATCAACAATTATACGCATACATATTATTTCAAACAAAAGAAGAACGAAACGGATCAACACCAATTGAGAGAGATCAATCCTCGTCATGTACATGTGATGAGGCTCTTCAGTATTCCCTTCGTTCACTCAAAACAGTTCATTTTCACAGAATATGATCTTTCGTAGTATTATTCAGATGATCTCATGAACAACTTCTGTTTCAATATTTATCCATTTAAGAGGAAACATGCGTCTTTTATTGTGTTTGTAGGATTTGATCGACCTGGATAATTAATCCTACCCATGTGTTTTGGAAACCAGATTTCGGATAGATAAATTCATCATTGAACATCTGTATCTGTCATTATTCGACTGGAAACGAAGTTCATTGAAGATCTTGGAAAGAACATCTGCTAATTCGACTTGGTAGTTTGCTTTGCAGTATTAAATTGACAAGGCAGTCATTCGTTTCAGATTTCACGGCGATCTCGGTCAAATAAACAGTGAAAGTGATGATGATTATTGCGTCCAGTCTGTCCGAACCTATCCAGTGAAACATCAGCAGGAAATCCGATAATCTTTCGACTTGTGATTGATTGTGAGCTGCCAAGCAACTCTGCCAATTTCTTCATTGAAGTTTTCACTGCATTTGACTTGACCACCACTCTTATATGAATAATTGCTGACCACGAGCGCAAGATAGCTCAGTTGGTAAAGTCACCACAACAACAGCATTATGTGTCCAAGGTCCGAGGTTCAAGGCTGGCTGCCACACAAAAATAGTCACGAATCATGTTGACGACAACCCACATTATGTGATCAACTACCTCAATAGCTTTAGAAAAAACATGTTTTCAGAGAGCAAGATTGCCACCGCGGGAGGTGCCCTACACTCACATGACCTATCATTTAGCCATTATTCGATGTCTAAGAAAATGACAAAAGGATCGTGCAGACGTCAAATGTGTACAATAATGTGTTCAAAACTGGCCGCGTAAGATAACACTTTTAATATCATTCTATTCGAAGAGCTACTGACTTTATGACAGCTGCAGCTTGAAGTCTGTAGACTGCATAATAGTCCGGGAGCTAGCGTGAAGTTGTGCAGGGAACAAGGTAGTACATAAAACTTTCACATAGCATAGTACACCTCTAACCTACTGCAAAACTTCGCGTCTGCCGGATCAGATCATTTGCTTTTCAGAAATAGAGAGGATAACACAATCCTATGTATTTCCAGTGGTAAAATTGTGACATTTAAGGTGTTGACTCCATTTTTTCGAATTTTTGCTCATAAAAGTTACACAAATTGGCATTTTGTTGAACTGGTTATTATAGAAATCATCTACAGATCATGATCTTTCAAATGAGTTATCATTCAGTGACAGAGGATGAAGTAAAGTGTACAAACAGACACTTTCGTTGGTGTAACTGCAAATTTTGACATAGAAATAGAATAACTCTACCCATATATCCCTACTATGACCCCAGTCATGTGCAACGATTTTACTTAGATGCTGTGGACAAGAATAATGTTTATCCGACTCTTACGTTAATGAATATTCGATTGAATGCTTTAAATTGAATGGAACAAGTTTTAAATTGAACTGAATAGAACAAGTTTTAGATGGAACGTTAAAACTCTATTACGAAAAGTAAATCAGATAATTAAGAGAGAAGATAATGAAACGAATTCTGAAAAGGCACTAAGGATTACTTGTGACCAAAAACAGTACAGTTATTAGTCCGGCAGTCAGAGCGAATTCCCTGCAGAAACTCGTGCTGCTGCCAGACTATGAGGTGTACATCAGTGTGTGAAAGTCTCATTTCGGCTTCGTTCCCTGCAGAAACTCGTGCTGGCTGCCGCACTATGAGGTGTACATCATTCTGTGAAAGTCTCATTGTCGGCCTCGTTCCCTGCACAAACTCGTGCTGCTGCCAGACTATGAGGTGTACATCATTGTGTGAAAGTGTCATCGTCGGCCTCGTTCCCTGCAGAAACTCGTTCTGGCTGTCGGACTATGAGGTGTACATCATTCTGTGAAAGTCTCATTGTCGGCCTCGTTCCCTGCACAAACTCGTGCTGGCTGCCGCACTATGAGGTGTACATCATTCTGTGAAAGTCTCATTGTCGGCCTCGTTCCCTGCACAAACTCGTGCTGGCTGCCGCACTATGAGGTGTACATCATTCTGTGAAAGTCTCATTTTCGGCCTCGTTCCCTGCACAAACTCGTGCTGGCTGCCGCACTATGAGGTGTACATCATTCTGTGAAAGTCTCATTGTCGGCCTCGTTCCCTGCACAAACTCGTGCTGGCTGCCGGACTATGAGGTGTACATCATTCTGTGAAAGTGTCATTTTCGGCCTCGTTCCCTGCACAAACTCGTGCTGGCTGCCGGACTATGAGGTGTACATCATTCTGTGAAAGTCTCATTGTCGGCCTCGTTCCCTGCAGAAACTCGTGCTGGCTGCCGGACTATGAGGTGCACATCATTCTGTGAAAGTCTCATTTTCGGCCTCGTTCCCTGTAGAAACTCGTGCTGGCTGCCGCACTATGAGGTGCACATCATTCTGTGAAAGTCTCAGTCTCGGCCTCGTTTCCTGCAGAAACTCGTGCTGGCTGCCGGACTACATGGCTTCCTGTAGAGCAGAGTCAAGTAGGTACGTCGTGAGGCCGGAGAAGTTCATAATTTCCATTTCAGGATCGAAGATTGCCATGTTGTGCTTACTTTTAGTGAGATATTGTCAATTATTATTGAACAGTTGACTTGGTAATCTCTCTTATTCATTACATTAATGAAGATCACAAACTACAGCATGGTTTCCTTGCGTTAAATATCGAAAAGAATGGTCAAATATTCAGATCTAATACGATCGAAAAAATTTGAATCTTGATTGCAAATATTGGAAAGCTATCTGCAAATCATAGATTCTTGATCGCAAAGAGAAGAAATATCAATGCAAATATTGGAAAGTTGAATGCAAAATTTGGATTTGTGAGATCAAAGTTTGGAAATTTCTATGCAAATATTGGAAATATCAATGCAAGGAGTGGAAACTTGAACGGGAAAGAGTGTAGTCTCTCCTACGGAACTCAACGTGACAGCATCGTACATGTGAACAGCAAATGTGAATCAAAATGATTTTAAAAAATGCGCCTCTTGGGCTAAAATTAGTTCAAATGCAGAAGAACGTGTCCAACGCTTGAAGTCTACACATGTGCAACTAAGACAACTTGTCCCGCCTCGCTAGTCAATCTCAGATGTTGTCAGTCTTGGAGACAGTTGAAATTCCAAGATTAAATTTAGAATATCTTTCCATCCATTGACATCACGAAACTGAACACATTTCCGTTCAACTTGTTAATTTCATGATCTTCAAAGCTTTACGAACTGAGCGGGTCCTCTAGAAGAATCTGATCTCCTTCTTACACAAACTAGTAAACATTCATCTTCACAAAAGTTAGAAAGTTTTTCAGATATTTTGTTGTGAAACTTCCATTTGATTCACCTTGAATTGAAAAAATGAAAAGTTTCGGTTTAATGATTAATTACTTTAAACGGTGTACCTAAATGTCTCGGATGAAAGTCGTAGAAGCAGGGACTATAAAGTGTAATGTACCCACTTGTAATAAAATGCAATGCAACAAATGTGACCCAATTCCCTCGAAACAGCATTTTAAGACAGGCCCAACATAAAATACAGTCAATGGCCACATGTTCTTCTACGTGAAATGTTTCACCGGATTGAGTGGGGTTGAGGTTCATAATTGAATCTTCACATGCACGTACTGCGCACTCCGTAGAAGATTTAATTCAAAACATTAATTATTGTGACTTAATACATCCTAAAGAGAGGATCCAAGCTTCCTGTCACTTACCTAAGGTCGACCCAAATTTCAAGGTACAACCTTGGTGAAGGCCATGCGCCCACTGTCTTCATCCGCAATTTATAATTAATTAAAGCACACAAGCTGGGTTGCTACCGGCCACTCTCTGGCGACGGACCAAACAGATCTGTGCGTTTTTATTAATTAAATATTACGAATGAAGACAGAGGAAATATAACCGTCATCAACCTGTCATTATATTAAAAATCATCAATAACGACCGAGATAAATCATTAGTTTTGTTTTCAATGTCATGTAATCAATCATCAGCACATGAGTCCTTGAGATGATTTCTGGTTTATCGGCGATCAGGCGACATAATGAAAATTCTGAGAAGTAATCATCTGTATGAATGGAAATGAATTGGAATGTCAATAGAAGATAGCAGAACTAGAATACATGAGAACCGACATTTTCTTTAATCTGAATGTACCAGCCGCTAGTGTTACTCATTTCCTCTCAAAAATGCAAAGAAATGACTAGAAAAGTGTTTGGCATTGCTTCAGAGATCCTCATTATTCTACTAATTTCCAGGCACTACAGTGGGAGGAGTCTGAGAAAGAATGAGGAAATCGTTAGTCATCCCTGAAGTTGTAGTAGTCATCATTTATGTAATGAGCATTCTTCAAGGTTAACTATTTGAGTCGAGAATGCATTAATGGCTGAATATTTCATCAATGACAAACAACTCCTTTTTCTCACAACTCCCAATGGACGAACCAGAACATTTGTAATTCATTCGAAGAAAATGGTTCTCCTTTCATTTTAGATTCCTGAGAGCTTCTTACCACTGCTCTAATGCAAAAAGGAGATTTTTCCTTTGTTATACGAGAACAGCACCAAGTAAAGAAAATATCTGATTTTCATTAATGATTACTTCACGACTTCATATTTCTGAGAATTGTAAAATTTGAATGGGAAAGGTACAAACATTTGCTTCTTAACAACTCCACTCATGTCCAAACTGATGAATTCTTAGGCATTTGTAGGTATTCTTAGACAAAATCACAAACCGGGGAATTGAGAAGCAAAAATTCGTTGAGAAAACCTTTATTTCGGTGTACGAATTTATCTTTCTAAGAACGAAGACTTCCGGAATGCATGCGCTGCCCTCATTGCCTGGGCTGGTAGAGAAGCTATCAATTGTTCCCACATGTAGTCTACCTGACGGGATACATTGACAGTCACTTGGATAACAAGAGGAGTCATGACTGAGATTGAGTCGGAGATCCGCCATGTGTTGGGTGTCGTGAAAAACTTCTATCTAAATGAATGCTATGTTATCTATGCCACAAATCTGCGTGTTGTGAAGAAGTTTGCTTTGTGGAATCTGCGGCGTTCCGGCTGTGTCCTGACTAGATGCACATGTACTAAGAAGCCTATACTAAATCGATCCTCACTTTTCCTTCGCATGCTTTTGTAATCTGTCTGAATATCTTTTGCAGAAATTAATTTCTGTTGAACATAAGGACTTACGCTTTTATGGCGATAATGCCCTTTCAGGTGTTGCCATCAAATCTTCCTCTAAACTGTACGCCTCAGAAGCAAGGAACTCAAATCATCCACTGTGTTAACTTTTTGTTGAAAGTCCTGCCTCGTCAACAAGCTCCTTGAGTAGCTTTTACCATCCATATGCTGAAGCGAAGCGCTTTGGCAACTCCTTTGTAAAATTAGGAAAAGTGCTTTAACTTTTCCATATTAGTTTACTTTAGTGATCTCCGTGGCACAGTGGCTAAGTCCTTGGCCCAGCGATCTTCTGTACCAGAGGTCGATCCCCGAAAGGGTCATTGGAAGTCGGCAGGAAGGGCATCCGCCTAAAAGTCCCACAACGCTCCAGAAGCGTCTAACCATATCAGCACCGTCCAAGCCCCCACTTTGCGGGATTCATTTTCCATTCTATGATGCCAGTCTTGCTCTCTTTTGTAACTTTCTATGTTATTCACAGTGTTGGAATCTGCTAGTACTGTACATAAATTGCGATATGAAGAGCGCTCATGTGAGCTATGTGATAATTCAAAAGTGGAGACTGCATCATTTAATCATAGAATGCTCGCTACATCAAAATTTACGACAAGAAACAGCGCCTTTGTCATACAACTTTAACAATACAACAGAATTCAATAAATCGATGAATTTTTAAGCTCCAAAACTGGTAAAATCCATCGTGAAGTTTCTCCAAAAAGCAAACGAGTTACGAACGATGACTAAAGAAAGCACTAGCCAATAGGTATGAAATCTGGAAATTTATGTTTGATAATTCTCTTCTCCTTCCTGTTCGGAATACTTTCTTCCGCAGCATCGATCGCATGCTGTTTTCAAGTTGCATTTTTATGGAAATGTGAGCGTACATGCTCCTGTTTTCCTATGTTCTCGGAAATACACATTTTTGACTTCTGACTGTACACTTTGTTTCAGCAACCGCTTTCTGCACTTCTAATTTTATCATTTATTTTCCTGTAGTTTATATTCATTCAATCGAAATTTCTTGTACAACAGAACCGTCAGTGACTCAGCTAAAATCCTTAAAAGCAAACATATTTCTCTTCCAAGCTGATAAGAACTCTGTTTCTGCACAATCGTCAAACAACTCGAAGAAAATGTGTTAATATTGGATCTGCCTGTTCATTTCAATTCCAAAATTTATTGTGTGGTCGGAATTCCACATGGACTATTATTAGAAGCCTCCGACGCCAAAAATAGTCGATCTTGGTAATATTGATGTCTGAGGATCAAGTCAAACATCATCTACACCCACGAGGACGCGATAACATCTTGATTGAAGTACGGGAATAAATGGTTCTCTTCAACCAGGGAACCCTAGTTGTCTCCGCTTCGCTACGCCCAGGAAGTGACATTCGAGATATCTCAGACCGCACGCCTACGACTTGAGGCTGACTCATTAACTCGACTGCTATATATCGTGCGTGTGAATGTGTGTACGTATCGATTACTTGCATTGCCATCGTTCTGTCATCTACATCGTTGTCGCCGTATAGTGTTGTGATCTGAGTGACTTTGTTCCATGCCTTATAAATGCTGTGTGCCAGCATGCACAACTAACTATGACACTACGCCTAAATGTACAGAGATCACCTTACATAAATTTCCATCGTCGACTGAGTTACTGGAGAAATGGATAAGATCTATCCCTCGAAAATGGGAAGAAGGGCATCTTAATTCTCTTAGAAATAATTCTTGTAACAATTTTAGAGTTTGCTCTCGGCACTTCGACGAAAATAGTTTTATATGTCATTCTTTGGATAAGAACAAATGGCGAACGACGACTCCTCGACGTTTACGTAAGAGAAGACTAAACGAAACGGCGTATCCCTCAATATTTGATGGAGTTCCACCACATCTATCCCACCATGTTCCTCCAAAAAGATCCTCCACTGTTTTAATGGCAAATCGTCAACAAAAAGCATGTGACGAAATGGAGAAATTGTCATCTTCTTTTCTTTCCGAAGATAGTGTGGGTTGCTTTTCAGATTTAAAGGATTACAAAGCACCCGATCATCTTAAAGATTTCGTACAAGTGTTTGACAATTCTAGTCTGTCATTTTACATTATTCGTGTTGACTGTGATGTGCCAAGAATAGTGAAATCATTGACCATTACTTGTGATCTTAATTTTAGTGCCTCGGTCGACGGTATACTTCTGCGTTCATTTGGCAGTCATATTTGCGCGGGGAAGATTTCGCTTTTTTCACAAATTGATAATCTGCTCACTTCGTTGAAAAATCTATCCAACAATGAAGTTGATTCAAAAAGTATGTTAAGCAGCATCATTTCTATTTGCGAAAAATTGATTAAAGAATTTGAATACAAAAACGACGATGAAAGTTATTCAAAAGTGTCATTTATTTCCGAACAGTTACAGCTCTTGATAAAAAATAAACCAACGTATTCTCCTGAAATGCTGTCTATCATGTATCTTTTAAACAATCACAGTTCGAGCGCATATGATTTTTTACGTGGAACTTCCTGTTTAACGATGCCAAGCAAACGTCATTTGCAGAGATTGTCATCTCCTATGTCTGATTCACCGGATGATACACCATAGTGAAATATTTACAAACTAAAGTTACTAATATGACATCGACAGGAAAATTCGTGATCTTGTGTATCGATGAGATTTACGTGAAACATAAAATTGAATCAGTGGAGGAGAATTGTATGGCGTTGGAAATACATCGTCAGCTCTTGCAAGGACTGTCTGTGCGTTTCTTGTGAAATCTCTTACTTGTGATTTTCAGGATGTGGTGTGTTTGGCTCCTACAGCCATTTTGACAGCGGTTGACTTGCATACATTATTTTTGAGGAACCTTAAACTCATCAACGATTCTGGATTGATTCCTGTTGTTTGTGTTTTTGATAACAGCTGCGTGAATCGCAAATTAATATTGACTCTCTGTCCGGATAAATGCAACTTCAAGATCAGCAATCCGATTTCTGGAGACCCTCTTTTTCTCCTTTCCAGTTCATAACTTTAAGAACATATTCAATAATTGGACAACGAAAACTGTGTTCAAGTTTCCAGATTTTCACAATTGCCATGACATTCATACTGCAGATATTTCTGATGCGAAACATATATTTGAGACAGAATCTGGACTTCCTGCAAGAATTGCTTATAAATTGAACAAACGCGTTTTAAATCCGCAAAGTCTTGAAAAGACGAATGTATCATTGGCTGCTTCGTTATTTGATGAATCGACGATCGCTGCGGCCCAGCATTTAATTAATCGAATGGATTCATTATTTTCTGTAAACTGATCAATAGATTATGGACAATTTGGAATATAAAAATCACCGTCGAAAGGCAAACATAAGCGACTTCCAGATGCCAATCCAATCCAAAAAAATGATTATCGAATACGTCTTTTGCAACAGTATGCCGATTTTTTTGATAAATGGGAAAATTCTAAATTACCTGGTTTGTCGAAACCAACGTTTTTTTGCAGTGAAACAATGTTGCAAAACTTTGGCAGAAGTGATAATTTTTTTGATTGATGAATGTAACTTCACCACTGTGTTCCCCGGAGTGATGGTGAACGACTGGATAGAGCGTCGATTTGGACGCTACAGACAGTTCCACGGAGGAAATTTTCTGGTTTCTGTGAGACAAGTACTTCAAGCCGAAAAGAAAATCCGTGTGTCATCTCTTTTAAAGTTTCATCAGTTTAAATTGAATGACTTGGCATATTTCAACGATGATGAAAGATTACTAGAACTTTATTCATACAATATTACTGCTAACGTCTCGTCTATGTTTAATTTGTTATCCTCAACAGACAGGAACATTATACTTTATGTCGGTGGCTATGTTGCTTACACATTGAGCAAGCGTTCCAAGTGCACCAACTGCAACGACTTCCTCACAGAATCTGACTTTTTGGACATAGAATATGACGCAAATATATTGGATGAGTCCGATACTTTCTTACTCCAATTGCGAAGCAGATGTGGTTTGAAATGTCCTTCATCCTTCGTTTATTCCCTAACTTCATACGCTTACTGTGTATTTGGACATATCAGAGATGATAATGAGTTTCAGATCGATTTATTCTATATTGGTTCGGTTATAATGGTACTAAGTCATATAACCCTAAAAGCGTTTAACAAAGAGTTCATGTTTGATAAAACATGTTGTGATTGTGACCTTCAACAGCTTTCTTCCCGCGTATTGTTTCATGCATTTAACGTTTTCGTAAAAAATTATGCACTAGAGATGAGTGATTCCAGATTTTCCGCTTCTTCTTCTTACAAACGACGTAAATTTGTAGTCAGTCAATAGATTTTTCATAGTTTTGATATTATTGTGAGTTAATTTCTAATATTGCAGTCACACATAAATGAACAAGTATGAAATCCATACGTTTTTCCCTTTTATGGGTTGCTGTTACAATGATTAAAATGGAAAATAACTTAATTCATGGTAGATAATATATTTCTTTGAATTATTTAAGAAATATGTAGAGACAGGCATTTCAGCCTCATGTTGTAGGGATCAAATTTTGTTGTCACTTCCTGGGCGTAGCGAAGCGGAGACAACTAGGGTTCCCTGTCTTCAACAGTTCGTGATTTCCTGCCATCATTCGAAAAATGACCGGAAAAGTTGCTCCCTATCAGGCGTCAACCAGCGGTCAAACGTCCTCACTAAACCTGTCGGCAAAGTAATTAGCTTGCACACACGGATGATTGAAAGGCGACAGTGGAAATGCAGAAATAGATCTCTGCGTGTATCTATCGATATCTATGTCATCTTTCATCTTATGCAACACGTAATTTTCCTCCTCTGATGTTTCATTCACACTCAGTGACACGAAGGACATTTTCAAGTTATTGAAAGCATCTTCGTGTGCGGTTGACGAGGATAAGTAAATTGTTGATAGAAACATTGCTTGTTGTTGATAAATACAAGAAAAAGACATAAAATTTGAAATTTGAATAAATATACAAGTCTTTCTCCTTAGCAAGGTGTGAACATCAGTCATTGATAAGTGCAATTATCTCCACCAACTGATTCTTCTGTCAGCTGATGTTCAACGTCTGTCTGTGAAGAAGAGCAGGAGAAAGTTTGACACGAACTTTGTTGATTTCTGTCATTTAGATGTTTAAAATTTCCGAAGTTGAAGTGGAAAAAAGATGTCACTCTCAACCAGAGTGTGAGGTCTGAACCAGTTAGACCTCCCTGAGTGTTTCTCTAGACCACCAGTTTAAGAAGTTCGGTCAGGCACGAGACATTGCTTCTACACAACAAAGTATGCGGTAATGAGCGGCCAGGAACTCATTAAAATCGTCATGTGAAACTGAAACTTTCTGAAGGTAATTTACAATGGACTTCTCTGCAACAGTAACGTCAACAAGAAGACCTTCACGAAAAGTTTGAAAACTGATGACATCTGCTTCAGACTTAGAGTGAACTCTATTCAAAAGTGCAAAATACAAAAGATATTACAAAAACTCCAGATAAAATATCAGCTACTTATAAAACCTTGTTGCAAAGTCGGAAGAAAGTGATGGATTACGTATTCCCTGGATAAAAGAAACTACGATACTGCAAACGACTTAGAAAAACAACTCATGAGTATTCGTTTTCAAATATGTGAGGAAACTTTAGGAATTGCTTGAAATTCAGCTTGCCAACTTTTTATCAAAACGAAAAGTTATGGTTGATAAATGTTTTGCATTGAAATAATTTAGATGGGTTGGACCTTATCTCGATGGGTTGTAGAACTTCAAAAGCGCTGACGTTCAGCAAGGGAAGGAGTATAATTTATGCCAATTTTGACTGATATTTCCTGCTTTAGTATAAATTAGATCTGTGAATGGATATTTACATTATTGCTGAAGCTAAATTTCTATTCAAATTTTCTATTCTATTTCTAGATAAGTGAATTCAATTTCTGCTGAGCAAGATATCCATTCATTTATCATGTCCGATTTCTAGATACTCCTTCTCAATGTGATATTCATAGAACAAAGATGCATTCATAGCACATTCAATATCGTTATTCTGAGATTCAAATTCTGGAAGATTACGTGTGGAGCTTCTGGATATTGTCACCTTCATCTCACTCTTTCGTCTAACCGGCAGCGTGTCTGGCATTATACTCACTCGTATGTCTTATATCAACTCGCCGAGTGACGATGCATGTTATGACACCAGACTTAGAAAATGCATGAGTATAGCGCAAACTGCTCGAGATTGTCTGATAACAGCTTGACAATCCCAGTCAGACTACTTGCAGCATGCAAATCAGTTAGGCATTCATAGGCAAACTGCAGGAAGCTTGATAGCCAAAGACTGAAAGCGACCAACTGATGAGCACGTACTTATACGTAGGTGAGTGAATCGATAGTAGCCGCATTGGTGAGATGAGTGGAAGAGAAGTTTATCATCACCTTGTTGGAGATCAAAGAGAAAGTGCAGCAGGAGTTTTCACCAAGCCCATCTATCTGCGTCCAAGCCATCAGTCGAGGCTTGGAGGGGAAACTTGTTATCAAGAAGCAGTTAAGATCGGCGCCTATCCAATGGAAAGAGCCGAGCATCAAACAAGAAGGCACAATTTATACAATGGCTTGTATACAGTGACATACAGACATTAGTCTTCCAAGATGACTGGGCGAACACGTGGACATTGTTCATTCAGCATGATTGAAGGCGGAATGATGACCAATAATTTGACTTTTTATCTGAAATCAGTGAATTTCTCTTTGAAGAAGAATTTACGACTGTAATTGACAAGGCTTTATCGCAGCCTGAAGCGGATTCACACTATGACGCTATGTCGAGAGGAATCGTGCAAATCCTAGTATCCAAGGCAGCTAAATGGCCATGAAATAGCAAAAACACTGGGAAAATCCGGAAAATCATCTTTCATTGAATTTTTCTTGTCATTCAGATTTTCATCCTACTTTTAGGGATGAATGGTGTCATTCTCGAATAAAATGTCTTTGCGCAACATAGTCATCTTATATTAATCAGAAAAAGGAAATAAGCATGACGAAAATGAATGCACTAAAATCTATGAAAGTTGCCATAACATAGGCATAGGTATATGGATAGGAAAAAGTCAGCAGAAATTGAATTCACTTACTCAAAAATAGAATGCAAAAAGGTATAGTCTTGATTATCATAGACACAGACCCGCCAACCTTGAAAAATGTAAATCCGGGACAAATTTCATTACCGTAACTACCCGCGTATAGGACGCAGTGAATATTTGACCCAAAAGCGATGGAAAGACTGTGTGCCTGCGTATAGGACGCATCCTAATTTTAATCCTTAATTTCCATTATTTTTTATAGAAACGGTGTCATTAAGTTAAGTCATCTCCATTCAATTGCTACGATCGCAGTGTGTGCTGATTCATGACTCCCTCATCCTGTCAGTCAAAAATATTGATATATTGATAAATATTGACAAATATTGCAAGTATGAAATGTTTATAGGAAATTTTTGATTTTTGATAAATGCATTATTTTTATAATAAATGTGTCCATGGATAAAACGCACCTGGGCTTTTAGGTCAACTTCTGAAGAAAAAAGTGTGTCATATATGCGGGAATTTACGGTATTACCAAAATGGTCGAGTAGCAATCCCATTTCATCAGCTTTTCAACTCCATTTATGATTTGGAATCAAAAGTAGAAAAATATCACTTATAAATGATAAATACGTCTATTTCATAACAGCATGGCAACTGTGGACCATAAAAAATGTTAAACTAAAGGTCTACAAGACTTGGCGAATTTTGTCGATTATGATGGCAAATGATCGAATGAATAAACATTTCGATATAGAGCATCTCTTGAAATCCTGATAGTTAAATCTCTGTCGTTGGTTAAATTCAGATTCCTACCCATAGGTTCGAGAAACCAAACTACGGCTACGGACGCTTTTATCTAGGATGCCGCGCAATGAATTCAAAAACCTGTTCAAATGTAAAGCCTTCCTGACACGAGACTTTACTGACATATCTGCCACTATTGCTATGTCTCGAATTCTGTGAGAAATTCCTCAAAGTATTTGGCTTGCTCATGTCCTGCAAATTTCACAACGAAAGCAACAAACTACGCTGAAAAGATTTTATTACTGTACACGCAACAACGCAAAACAATTAAACAAAATGCGATTTGTTTTTTCTAATCAGAATGGAAGTGGTGAACTTAAGTGGTAAATTACTTTAATAAAATATAACAAAACTATTGAGATACATCTATCTGGACAAATCAAAGCAATATTGCAAGTCTCTTCAACAGAAAGATCAGTCTGAAAGCAAGATCATAAGATACATTCCACCTTATTAACAGCATTCGTCGCAAAAACTGGAATGCAAATTTGGAAAACACTTACTACCTTTTTAAACTCAATAGAAGGAAATACATCCGGGCTACATAATGATTAATAAAAGACATCAGCGTGAAAAGACAATGCCACTAAGAAATCCGCAAACTTCATCATCATGCATGATTCCTTATCTTAGGATTGCGCGCGCAGCGCAAATTTTTGAAATATGCGTTCTTAAACGATCTAGAATTCATCTTATGTTAATAAATTCAAAATCCGGGACAGCATTTTAACTTTTCCGGGACATCCGGGACAGCTCCAAAATCCGGGACAGTTGGCAGGTCTGTAGACATATCAATTAGAATCATTCTTTGATCATCATAGCACGTTGCTACATAAAATTCTCTACGCAACTCGTGCATGAGATTGTCTCATCATAGCATTCGAACTCGTTAGATTTAAATGACCCTTACCCTTACGGGGTGGGTCATTTATCTAACTTGTGGAATGCAATAAAGAAGCACATGCACTTGTTGCGCAAATAGCCACTACATGCCTTCCAAAGATGTTTGTTCCACATTTTAAGCAATGATTTCATCTACTAATGCAGAAACTATGCAAAACGTTCCGTAGACCGATTTTGAGGTCGATCAGTTGCTTGGTTCAAAATGGATCGATATAAATGTAATTACCATGACAGAATCGTCGTTACTTTAGCAAGTCCTGAACTTGTAGAGTTTCAGTTGTGTACTTGATAGTTTAATGATCCGATGCTCGACCGGAATGGATGGACGACCTCATGTCCTTTAAGATGTTACTATTTCAAGCGTTTTCATATTATGTCACGATTTGATAGGTGTGTAGGTGTCGAGGATGTTGTAGATTAACGTGAGCTGGTATTTTAGGTTGACGATATTTCAGCTGTGAAAACTTAGTGAGGAGAATAAAACAATTTGAAAAAAATGTTATTTTCGGTCTGTCATGCTCATCGTATGACAGGCCAATTTTGCATGAAAGAATCATTTTACGAGAGGACACAAGATCACTTGACGCACAGGTTAACGCGAACACAATTTCTGTAAATTGAAGCTCGACTAATTGACAGATCTGTCTGACTGGAATGATTTGAAGGATTTTCAATCTTCTTTTACCAAGAGAAGTTACAAGTCGTTGGTCATCAACGTTACAATGTAAATGCAATTTACGTTTAATCACTTTCGAAAAAAATGGAGGAGAATATACAATTATTTACATTACAAAAGAAAGAAGTTTATTAGCATAGACAAATAGATTCGAGAAACACACTTCCTTGAATTTCTGCACAACCTTGATTTAAATAAAGGAAAAACGAGATTTTTCTCAACGTTTCGGGTCCAGACCCTTCTTCACAGAGTTAAAACTGGCGCATGTCACATGCTACTTCGACATGTAAAAGCTGAACAAAACCCACATGGCGCGACCTGTGTTCTCCTACAAGTCAGCAAGCTCATGACAACAATTCATTGATGGACATCTGTCCTGAATCATGCGACCTGCTATCAAACCAGTGTCAACCGTACTTCGCGCTCTCTGAAGGATATTCACATCGAAATACAATCGCGAAGATGCACACCCAATGCACTCATACTGTCCTTATTCATAATACTCCGCTAATGTTCTTGATATCTAACTTTAAAAGATCGTGAAGTTCTACCTATGTAACTAGCATAGCAAATGCTACATTTATGAGTTTCATTATGTTCACTATGAATGTGTTTCTCCAATATATTTCACTACAATCATGATCCTCCCGTTTGCTGACATCACTTATATTTCATTAGTAAAGAAAGTGAGCTTCATACTCGGACCAGAAACAGTGAGATCAAAGTCCTCTTTGACAAAACTTAAGAATACAGAGAAACAATAATCAACAAGATTCGAAATGTAAAAGCATTTTGAACGTTCAGCAACCGCGGGTGGACGCTTAATGTGATGACAAGACACGTATAAACATCGGAAACACCAATACAACATCAAAAAGAGAAAAGTCCAATAAATTTTCTGTTTTCACAAATTACATTTCAAACTAATCGCCGATTGGAATTCGTCCGTTCAGATGTTTCCTCAAACCACTCCCACACCGTGAACTATACGACTTCAGTGCACACTGGCAGAAAACATGGAAAATTGAGAATTCTTCTTCCACTCAAAGTTCAAACCAATTCTCTCGCGCCTCCTGTCAAAATTCCTCGCATTCGATTTTTGATGGAGCACATGAACACGCATTCCCATTACCTGAACCGATAATATTTGAGAGGCAAATTGATGGCTGGCAGGAATCTACGGAGCGAGAATTTCCAAGAAGCAACAATTTCACCATTAAATTAATGTTTTCTTCACAGCCCACTCCTTCAAGTGCTGCCAAATGCGAATACAATACTCGTTTATGTTTATCAGGTGCACCCACAGATATTCGGTCATCTTTGTAAGCAGCTTTTATTGGTCACCACCACGAGACGGATTTTACGCAATTCATCAAAACATAAAGTAAGTATATTAGGTAGAGAAGCAACTCAGCATTTATCAAATCCCCAATGTGTATGCACTTTCGATTTTACTAAATGAACTCGAGGTGAACACAGTTGGAATTGTTTCCAAATGTGAGGTATACACATTTATGCGGTTTTTAAGAAATTACAACGGAATTGGATGATCATGATAGTATAAAGCAGAAGAAAATGATATTATTCTACAGATCGCCCGTGTCATGTCAGCCTTGGAGAGGTAATTCAACGTGGCAAAGTGCGTCAAGGCAACAAAATTTTAAAAAAACAAGCCAATGACTAGTTAAATCATAATAGGTACAAAATATGATTAAAAAGAAAAATTTTATATCCTAAAATGTCTAAAAATTTACAAATACTTACAAGAAGGACAAACAACGCTTCTCCTCTCCTCATGTATAATGAATTGGCGAGTAAGTCGTTCTGCTAATTAGCGAATTGGCGAGTAATGTTTGTTAAATTAGCAACTCGATGGGCTGCTATAATTTTCATGCTCAACCTCAAGAGTATTTTCCTAAGCGTGATCATATCACAGGCAACCTGCCACTGGTAGAGCAAAATATCAGAATCAAAGACAACAATTTCAATTGACTTAAAAAGATGCAAATGGTCCCACATCACTGTTCAAAATCAAGAAATGAAACATAAATTTAGTGAATCATAAATTCATGACGATGAAAATTGAATTAAAAACATGAAATTTCAACCACGGCAGCACAATAAAATCTCGAATTTTTCATGATGCCTTTCATTAGATTTCCTTGATCATCAGCTTGATTTCCACTTAGTTGGAATGATTATTAGCAAATATTCATTCCTTTTGATATCCAACTTGTTTCATACTACTTATGAAGGGGCTTCATGTCGGTAGTATATAAATTGGCAAAAATTTAGCTTTTTCGAAACTATACGAATAATTTTTTTAGACCGCAGGAGCGAAATCTCCGCTAAAAACAATCTTTTCATCTAAAAATGTCACTGTATAGATTACTTTTAGAGTCGACACTTTTTAAAACTTTATACAGTGTAGACTTTTAGAACTACATATGCTTACTCTGTGCACCAAAATTCTAATAATATTTTCACTTTTATCTTAACATAAGAAATGCACAACTTTGTGACAGACATAGTGAAACCAATTACTATAAAAAGCGTATTTATTAAAGAAATGAACTATCAACCATAAAGTGTGCATTTTATGTCCTGTAGATATATAATACACGTCTGCCCACATAGACACCATCAGTCTGTTGATTAAACTGCATCACTAAATGATTTCGTAGATCTTCGAATCATTCATTCTATTCCATTGTGAGAAAGCCCGAAGAATCAGATGGGCATTCATCTGATTTTCATCGAGTACTTTCAATCGCTGCACGGAACCATCATCAGGAAACGAAGGAGACAACAAACCAATAATGTAGACGTTGTGAGTGAACATTATCAGCAGTCAATACAACAAGTGAGAGAATGTGATTACCTAACAAATTAAAACCATCGATATGGCTCTACTGATAAAATACAAAAGTAGAAGGTAAGAAGCGAAAATTAAGAGAAAAGACAAAAGTGAAATAAAAAGAAAAATGACAAGAACTTCCAAGCATATTGCTTCATGGTGTGTCAGAAAGAAGCGTCTCTCCTTCAAAGTTTTATTAGCCACAAGTAAAAATAGAAAGTCAAAAAGTGCACAATCCCTGCGCGCTTCGAGCTTCTTCAGGGGGAAAATTCGCTAAAAGCCAACTGCAGTTGGTTGCTTAGAAAAAGAATTCATCATTTATATGATGAACGCTTTCGTGTTATTCTTCGAAAAAAAAATCCCTGCAGTCTTGACAGAAAATGGAAGAATACAACGGTGCCTTCATCTCGAAAAGAAGAGCCTGAAAATGGTCGAGAACGCAGTGAAACAAAGAACAAAGAAACAAGCTGTGCTATCCAATCCCGGGAGATGTCTCATCTGCCTCACAGTGCTGGATCAGATGCAAAAAATTGCACTCATTGCTAACAATTCGTCTGCAGAGACCATTTCAGCGTCCTCCGTTTTCCGCGATTCGCATGATGCAAAACACTTTATACAGTTTGTTCACGAATTTGGGTGAATAAAGATATTTTATTAAAAGTTAATTTGAGTAAAGTTTCTCAGAGGACTACAGGCCCGTGATTAGCCTATTAGAAAAATTGAGGAATTTTTTTGAAAAATTTGAGGAATGTAAACGGAGCCTAATATAATAATTGCAAGAAAAACTCCAAATTTTAACAGGGATTTTGGGCCAAACTTCATGAAAAAGTCATGAAGAAGGTAACCCCAGAGTTGATCACACTTCACCACACTTTTTGAAATTATATGTATTACAAAAGGATATTGGTCTGGTCATAATCACTTCCCGCGTTGTTGCGAAATTAATTTGTTACCTCAAGGACGATTATCTGCTTAGAATGTGTCGAACAGAGGATGTCAGATCAAGCTGCTGATATTGCTGTGCTTCACGCTATCGTCTCCAATTCAATGATGCTTGTCAGATTTGTATACTGAATTTTTTTTAATGTAGGAAATATCCTCAACTACATGCATCTGGGGCTTTGTGACGATTAATTTTTACGGATTTTAGACAAATTTGGGAGGAGAGCAACCCGTAAGCATAGAAAGCTTAAAATCGTTGACGGAATGCTTGTGGTTAAAAAAAGTCAGTAATTTATTATGAAGGATACGCCACATTACACAATAATTTATTAATTTTACTTTATGCTACATAAGTTTTGGTGGCTCTTGTTTACCTGTCAGCGCTTTGATCATATCGCTCCGATCTACATTCAAATGAACATGAATTCTCTCAGACGACACAAAAAACTGTCAGGAACAGGCTTGCCAGCTAAGTTGTTGGTCTCATCCAAGCAAAGAGTGAAAGATTATCACCTCCATTCGCATGAAGTTGCGCAGAGATATTGACATCCACATCTTGCAGTAGACCCAGGTTGAAAATCTGCCAACCCAGTAATATGTGGTTTGATGAATTTCTTAATTAATCCAAGTTCGCATACAACGATAAACAATCTGTGCATTACTTTCACACCAAGCTGTGTTCAGCAAATTATGAAAACGATCTTTAAGTGGCTAACTCATCCAGGATAAATGTCGGTCGTCAGACCCTGAAAAATGTAGCTGCAAACAGACTCATGGGATAGCAGAGCCTCATAAGCTTCCAACCTCTGCACGCTAGTGACCAGGAGGCAGATAGACAATAAATTTGGAGACCATCCGCTTTACCCCGTCGCATATGTTCATGTTCAGCGGAAATAAAATGGAAGTGAATGAGTGAAACAAAAGCTTCAGTTGATAAGAGCACTGAAATCCAAATGGGCTGAGATACCTATACGTTATTACATCATGGATACAGAGGATCGATAGTCTAAAGTTCTTTAAGAAGTACAGGCATGCATTTGGCAGCCATATAGTCGCAGAAACATATAATGAAGGCTGTGAAACCGGTTCAGATAATTAATGAAAATAATTGAATAAGCATTTTACTGTTGGAATTCTACGCAAAATTATGAAGTTTGAAAAAAAAAATTGCTTGTAGTGTTCAATATACAATTTCGGTATGTTGATCGCAGTGTTTCACTCATTAAATACGTGAAAGTGTTGCACTAAGGAGTTCGGCAGACAATAACTTCAGACAACTTCTCTGCATAGCAAAGTAAGTTCGGACGAACCTGAACATTTGCAACCCTGTAGCTTCCAGAAATTAAAACGACGTGAAGCAAAATCAAATTGTAAATCATGATTGATTCATGTTTAGCAGTCAGGGTGTAGGATACATGTTATAGGATTCTATCTTAGCCTCTTGATTGGAAGTCTACAGATAATCACCATTCGCTAAAAAACAATACATTGTCCGACATTTAGTCTAAAATGTGTCATATTTGAGGAATTTCTCTTAGTTTAGCTATATTTGAGGAATTTTTGAGGATTTGAGGAGTAAAAATTTTTTTTGAGGAATCTGAGGAATTTGAGGAGCAATCACAGGCCTG
>CAJQUW010009402.1:0-102727 GCA_907163375.1 Prostheceraeus crozeri
TATAGGAAATGCTTTCCACAAAATGTGATGAGTTGAGAAATTAATCCGCAACACTTTTCCTGCACATCAACAACCAAGCAACAACAATGGCCAGCTTGGAAACAACTGGTTTCGACAGTAGACTCCTAATGAGCAAAGATCAAACATTCCCGTTACCCGCTGATGTCCAGCTCATCATGTTATTGTTGGCACGGATGATAAGAGACAGTTGAAATATCACTAAGTGGCCGATTGACATAATCCTGACCAGGTGGCGTCAATCAACTCAATTTTCTTGCACAGATCCAGCATAAATAATGTCAGAAATCACTGTTCATCTTCCGTGAACGAAATTTGATATCAACATTTCGCATTCTTTAATCCTAAGAAGTAACAATACTTTGTGATAGAATCTCCATGAGGGGCAACAACGTCAAATTGTCGGATGATAAACATGTCAAAATTATGGAAATAGAATAATTAAATATTGAGTTGCATTCTCAGTTGAAAAATGGAAACAGACCTGAATAACTGCTATTTCATCCAATACCAGAAATACTGACACAGGCATGGCGAATATGTCCATTGCATGACAAATTTTAGACAAATTGGATAAACAATTCTTGTCTGAGATAAGTAATATTCGCTAGAATCTTAATAGTTCTGATGCTTTTTGAAAATGTTCTTTCTTTTGATGCATAATGCTGCATTTGCTCAAAGTTGTTGAGGCGATGTGAGGGCTGGACAAAATTCATTCTCTCGATGTTCGTTTTTTAAAAACCGATTGCGAATTGGCCTTTTCCTATATTTTGGATCGCTTTCCGTGACTTTCATTGCTTCGAAAAATCGCAAATTGGAATTTTCCTATTGATGGCTCCTATTGAAGTACAATAACCGTTTTTTGTGTGGTTTAAAAATTGCATGGGTCAGTTTTCATTTTGGATGTAAAGGCAGCATTTAGGACACTTATCTCACCAGTAATCGTGACTAGTTGAATTTGGAAAACATTTGATGCAATATGATGAACATTCAATATAAATATATTATTCTTCATGTTGACATGCCATCAAGGGCCATTCATAAATCACGTGATGGCATAGAGGCTGGAGGGTGGTAGGAGAAATTATCACGAAGCATCATTAGGGAAGGGGTGGGCTTCTCTTCTTGCTCATGAAATGTAGATGTCATACATTCTTGAGTGGGTTTATTTAAATGACACTAGACTATAGAAGCGAATACATTAAGGCCTATATGCAATTTAAATACATGGTGGTATTAATTGGAATGCGACAGCAACATAGGATATTTTAGCCGAGGTCTGAGATAAGTTTTACAGATAAAACATGTGTTCCGCTAGCAAATATTAGGTAATGAAGCAAATGAGAAGAGGTTCTTATCTTTATTTGGTTTGATGTTGGCAAGGCAAGTGAAAGGAGGCAACTATGGCAAGGGATACCCGTGAAGGCCTTGGCCTACCATCTTTAATAAGACAGTTTCATCACGTGATCTGTGAGAGGGTTCATGCGAACATCTTGTGGGGGCTGGAAGGGGTTAAAATTATGCATTTTAGCATCACGGGATTTATGAATGGCCCTCACTCCCCGGTAATTAATTGTCTATTGTGTATGTTGTTCCTGCTAGTCAGCATATATTCAGAACACATGCGTTGTTTTCATCAATTTCTTTCTTTGATCCTTCTATTACATGCACTGAAGCCCTCATTCGATAAAATATTTGTTGCTAGGATTTGACTGTTATGTAAGGCAATAGATCAATGGATGATTAAGTCTTGTTGTTAAATGTGTCTCATGCCTACATGTACATGCATGTATTACGAACAGAACTATAAAACTTTATTGATTGCATTTTGTTATATATTATAATACACATTATATTTGTCATATACAGTCGAGCCTCGTTAATCGCAACCTCGCTAATCGTAATCCCTCGTTAATCGTAATTCCATTCAGGGAACGGGTTTTTTCTATTGAAATCACCTCTCTTAATCGCAATTTTTTCGTCCTATCACCTCGTTAATCGCAATCGAGTATACTGTAAGTATATAGGAATCGTAGACCTCAACTCGTTGAAAAGGATTCGCATCAACGCTGCTTCGAGTCTGACATCTTTCACTGATCGTTTTTTCCATTTCCCCTGCTGATGACTTCTACGTGAAGCGTGCTTAATTTTTCTTGGAAATCGCACCGTCATCGTCTTCACCAATGCTCTATAGATAGAGGAAACTTTCACCGTAGCAATGAGTAAAAGCTAATGACGTTTACTCTTTTGTCTTGGATGCCGCGAATGAACACACGATAAAGGATTCGATGTCCTGACAAACTGACATTGCAGTGCACCTTCTGTCCGTCCGTTTATCATGCCAAAGAATCGCGTAGATCTTACACTCAAATAAAAGGCCCAGCTCCTGAAGGAACTCGAATCAGACGGATCTAGCCAGAAAGCCATTGCTGACAAGTTCGGGGTCTCCGCTGCATGTGTTTGTCGTCTTGTGAAACAGAAGGCTGTAATTCAGCAGCAAATTGACAAGGAAAGAGCAAGCGGTCGAAAGAGGACGAGAGGAGGCGGTGACGAAGACATAGACGAAGCTCTCTTCATTTGGGTGAAACAGAAATGTGCTCTAGGTGCTCACTTATCCGGACCAGAAATTCAAGCAAAAGCTAAACGCATCGCGTCGGTCAAAGGAAACGACAGCTTCCAAGCTTCATCTGGTTGGCTGTGGCGTTGGAAGAGCCGGTTTAACATCAAGTTTAAGAGGCAGCAAGGCGAAAAACAAGACGCTGATAACGACACGGCAAACGACTGGATTCGTGAAACTCTTCCAAAGATCCTCAGTGAATTTAAAGACGATGACATCTTTAATGCCGGCAAAACTGGCCTTTATTACATGGCGGTCAGTGATAAAGGACATTGTTTGGCTAACACATAGCTCAGTGGAGGGAAGACAGCGAAAGAAAGGATAACAGCACTGCTCTGTGCTAATATGTCTGGAAACGAAAGACGACCTCTACTCGTGCTCGGAAAGAGTCGTCGACCTCGCTGCTTCCCTAAGGATGTGTCGAAGCTTCCGTGTGACTACGAACACTCAACAAAGGCTTGGATGACTTGCGCAATCTTTATGTCGTGGATGAAGAAATGGGACAGGAAATTACGATTGACAGGCAGACGTGTTTGCCTTCTCGTGGACAACTGTTCGGCACATGTTTCAACTGACCTGACGAACATCAGTTTGCATTTCTTGCCACCAAATGTGACGAGTTTGATCCAGCCGATGGACCAATGTGTCATCCGAAATTGGAAGGGACACTATGGATTGGCACTGAACGACCGTATCGTCAAGGAACTTGATGTCGATGAAAACCATCGCGCTCAAACCGTTGCCAGGAGCATAAGATTACTTGATGCTGTCTACATCGCGAACGAATACTGGAAGCAAGTGAAGCAACAGACGATTCAGAATTGCTTCAAAAAAGCAGGCTTCCGGCGAGAGGAACCAGTCAACAACGAGTGCGAAATTGACAGTTAAGCGGGTGATGCCTTACATGACGTTGCAGTCCCAAGAAATATGACACCAGACGAGTTCGTTGACTTCGTATCGTTCGATGATGACATTCATTGCCGGTGAATTTGACGACGAAGATCTCTTGCATGAAGCTCAACAAAAGAAATGTCGCCTCGACGAGGATTCCAAAGACGAAAGCGATGAAAACGACGACGTCCAAATGGGACTGATGAACCATAAAGAACGGATGCAATTCGTATCGCTCTTCCGGCGATTTATACAAGAAGAAGGGATCGATTTCGGAAAACCTATCAGCTTCCAACAAGTTGAGCGTACAGTAAAAGAAAGTGCAATCAAAGGACTAAAACAACAAACAATTGACTCTTTCTGCTGATGTTTTTGTTGAAGTTTTGGACATGTTAAGCCGTCAATAAAGGTACATACAAACAATACTTATCGCGTTATTTTGTACTTACCTAGCGTTATTTTATACAATAGTTGCGTTATTATCTTTAACTAACTTTACATTACACTGTTTGTACTGTTTACTCGTATATTTGACTGCGACACACAGACATGCTACATATAGACTGGTATTCATGTATTATAATTACACGAAATTATTGGAACCTCGGTAATGACAATCCCTCGTTAATCGCAATTCGCGACCGTCTCCCGATGCATTGCAATTTCACGAGGTTTGACTGTATTCTAGTATTCGGCTGAGGAAAAGTCTGTTTATTGATATAACTTTCGGCAATAAATGCACCTTGGTGCAATGCTACCAATGATGTTTTTCTAATATGGCAATGAGTCAATCAATATGAAATCGCATAATCACTTAAACTGACTAAAATCTGCATGCATGTCGATATATCGACATGCCGATATGTCGAAATGTCGATGTATCGATATGTCGAAACGCATGACCTGTTTATTCATGTGTTTGCTGACGATATTTTACTGTATGACCGTTCTAACCCTTCTCAATCTCAACTGCTCAGTGCCAGACTCTCAGCATGTATAAATGCCTTATCCACATGGTTGAAGACAAACCATCTCCTACTAAATCCTGCAAAAACTACTGCTATGTGGTGTTCTTCTAAGCGTCGACTCCTGCCTCCCTCTAACCACATCCTCCTTGGCGATGCTCAAATCAAGCCTACCTCAACGCTCCAGTGCCTTGGTATTACACTTGACAGCCACTTAACTTTCAAACCCAATATCTCGAGAACAGTGTCGTGTTGCTTTTCCTCCCTTCGTCTCATTCGCAGTATCCGCTCCTCTATTAACCCCTTGTTCACCAAAGTTCTTGTCACTTCGTTAGTGTTATCTCGGCTTGACTATTGCCTTTCCATTCACGCTAACTTACCTGCGTCTTCTCTTCATCGTCTTCAGCGTGTAATACATGCTGCCGCTAGAATTATTTTTATGTCCTCTTATGTCCTCTCGCTATGACCCTATTTCACCCCTGTTGTCGCAACTCCGATGGCTCCCCATCAAAGGCAGAATTGAATATAAAATTGCTGTTCTTACTTTTCAGTGTCTTAACCTCTCCGCCCCAGAATACCTCTCTTCCAAACTTACCAATATTTCTTCTCTTCCAAGTCGCTCGCGCCTTCGCTCTTTACCACTGCTAAACTTCTTACCCCATTTACTCGACACCCGACCCTAGGCGGTCGTTCTTTCTCCTCCACCTCCCCAAGCGTGTGGAACTCTCTTCCCACTTCTCTAACCTCCCCCATGTCCTTTTCTTGCTTCAAACGCATGCTCAAATCCCATCTCATAAATAAATACTTGTAATCTTTTTGGAATGTGTTTGTAATCTACTAGTCCTAGATAAATATTTGTTGACCTGCTGTTTGGCAACTAGTGTACGAATCTTTGTTGTACATTTTTCTATTTGTGATATGGCCTTGAAGTCCTTCATGGACAAAACGCCACACTTTTGTGAAATTCTTTACATAAATAAATAAATATCAACTATAAATACATATATATACATGTCAATCGCCTCTATATGAATCAAAATGAGTGCAAGGGGAATTACAGGTAATCTCAGTTGAATTGATTCAACAAAATCAGTAAACGGAGATGAAGAATAGGCCAACATGTCATGTAGAATACAGATTCGTTGCATAGCCTAACCCTTGTATTTCTAAAAACAATTATGCATGCCTAAATTACTTTAATACAAATTATGCTGTAGAATTTATCTTATGTATGTGCGCATTGCATCTTTCTAGAGTAAAGTCATCAAGTTTCATTAAATCTATTTTAGTGTTTATTTAAGCAACAATTGTTCAAGTTACAACAAATTCAATCAAGTTATTGCTTTTTGTGTAAGTGTATAATATTATTTCACAAAAAGCAAACTATCATAACACCTATGTTAGTATTTAGAATCTAAATTCTATTATTCGGCTGATTCTATCATTCTATTACTAATATCTAGCTGATCTCGCTTTCATCAAGGGGTACTTGCTTCAGTGCTATCAATTATTCATTGTGGCAGAAGTCAATCAGTTTGAAATCGCAACAAGTTTTAATGCATGTACATGTATAACTAAAAAAGACAAGCAAATCATATACCTGCATGTAGATACATCAACTAATGAAAAGCATGCTAATCGGATCTGATATCAAAATTATAATGCAAAAGGAATCATAAATGATCTCAATTGTTTTGGTTCTGCAACATCGAAGGAAGGCCTACATGTCATGTAGAATGTAGATCCGTTGTATAACGTATACGTATATACGAATATCATACAGCACATCATATAATAAGATAATTTATGGATCGCATTTTTGGTAGTAAAGCATACTGAAGTGGTACTTACTCAGAAATACTGTCGATACCGAACATTTAACAGAACATGTTGTAGGCCTACAACATTATGCGCAATAATCAACTTATAATTTAAAAGTTGACGCCAACTTCTTCATAATCTCCCATATACCCGTTCCCGAAATTCGGTCAACTATTGCTAACTTTCCGACATCCTTCCCTCGGTCAAGATTGACGTCGATTGTGAACGGCCCGGTCCCTATAGGTTCGAATTTTATGACAGATTTTCCTGAATTAAAGGATAGCCTTCTTCTTGAGTTCATGCTATGCTGTGACTTCAATGTCAAATGTCTATACATCATGTGCTTGAATATAGAAGAGCTACCATCATCTAAATTCTCCGAAATGCAAACATGTAGTGGATAGTAATTCAACTTCATTGTACTTTAAACACATTGCTTTTTACGCCACTTTCTGTTGATGGCATTGTTTTCGTCTTCACTTGGAGAGAATTTTAGAAAAGATTATTTACTGACTAATCCTTCCAACTCATTTCTCCATTAGCATTTAATTTATCTATGGACATGTTTTCCATTTTGGCATACTTCTGGACAAGCAGAGTGTAGCATTCAAAGTGTTGTGCTTGATAACCTCGGTCATCAAAAGTCGGTCATCGGAGTTCAAAAGTTTGATTGAATTACATGTTCATCCATTTTTCTAGTCATCATGGGGATGTCCCTGAACTGAGGCATTTGTTCATTGCTTGTTTCTGTTGCATGTTTCAGTCATTCACTTTCATGAATTTATCGAACGGTGATTTCTTTAACTCATATCTCAGGATTTTCAGGTACCATGGTGAATCACCTTCTACCGGCAGTAATTGTGCATAAGTATCGATGCATTGAGATCAGCCAACATGAACATGGATAACAGCTCAGAGGAACATGAACAACAACTATTTCAGCAATAGGTTGAAATTCTTGAAGAAAAAGTGGAAGAAGATAACACGCAATATCCGCAAGTTCTTTACTCTCTTGCATGGAATTGATTTTTAGGCTTCCACTTCTTTATCTGATGAGTGTCTGAAATTCACGTCCGAGAGCTGGAAATTCTGCTTTGTATTTTGCTGTCTTTGAAGACGAAGGTGATTGGGAATTGCTAAGTGGAGAGGACGAACGGTGTTGTCATTGTCTTCGCATCTGTCATCTATCAAGTGACATGTGACAGATACGGAGACACACTGTTCGCCCTCTCCAAATTCATGAGCAAAAACGACGATTTTATCTGCTGGATAATGTGTCTTGATTATATGAACTTAGAATATGGACCGGAACCCGGCCCGCCGGAGATGACAGACTGATTTCTGAGTATATGGACTTCCACTTCGTAATCCTCAATGTTTGAAATTCACTTCAGAGAACTTTGGTAGAAAAGCTTGTCTTTCATTCCAACGCATGCAAAAGAGTCGTGGGGAGGATGTGCTCAGTATTCATACATGTAATTATAAAGAAGACTTTCCGATTATACCTCCAGATATAATAACAATGCCAATTTCTCGAATTATGTATATTACCGACGTCTCAGGCGTTCGTCCTTTGACAAGAAACAGAAAACTTCAATAGTTATATGGATTCCATATGTTTCGAAATTCAGTTCCCCGACTCATTTCGTCACGTTGGACATTCTCTAGGGGTAAGTAAATGGGCAGGTAATTGGATCAAATATAAAAATCATTGAGCAGTGACGACTCGTTCGACCAGTTCATGCTTGCAGTTGATTTGTGGCTTCTTCAATGATATGAAGCGTGTTTCATCTATTTTAATTTGCATCGAATTCATTTGTTTGTTTAGGATATATGGAAATTATCAATGTTCAGATAATACATTTTTACGGTCATGACAGCTCAAACTGCGCATGTGTTCATCATACCGTAACTGCAAAATGCGGTAAGGTTAGTATAATCATATGACAATTTTTACTTACAAAATTATCTATAATGTGTTTATCATTACACATATTTTTAGGTCCAATATCTTTGGATAATTTGAAATTTGCATTTGCATTTGCATTTGTTGTTTCTGATATCCATGTTATCAATTTTAGCAGTAATTTTTAGCATCATGCTATTTTTAGCATCCTTTTCTTAATGTTCGGCCTATTCTCCAGTAGACAATGATCAACAAGATGTAATTTGAAGTGAATTTACGCAAAAACCTCTGTTCACATCATAAAGTTGGTTTGTACTTTTTTTCTGCTGATCGTTCAAGATGTGAAATGACCCGAAACAAGACGTAAACAGTCGGTCAACTCGCTGATGATCCCGTGTCTTTTGTAGGCCAACAAGAATTTTTTTGCTGTCAAGTGAACTTCTTTAGTAACCTGCCGTTTTTGTTCGATTGAACACAACAATGAGTCCCTTCTTATGACTGCTGAAAGTTGCTTTTCATGCGTAAATAATTGTATTTCTTACTATATATATTTCTTCGCACATAATTCGATGTGAGTTACATAGATCGTGATGACAATTGTCATCTTTTCTAACGGCAATCACACAGCCATCGCCACTGATCCACCATCGCACTTATCTCTCCTTCATAATTAAGATGTGGCATTTTATAAATAAGTATTTCATGAAACTATCATTTATTTCATCCTGCAAAATCAAGAGATCAAACGTGAACGCGAGACATCCGTTACACAATAGCACTGATGTCCAAGCCGGTGAGTGGTTTCTGACCAACCAACTGCAGGACAAAGGACTCTCATTGGCTATTGAATGGACTGCGTGCAGACTTCTCATACTTATGTTCCTCACGCCTGATCTGCACACATACTGACTGAATTCACTCGTCATGAATTACAGAATAATGAAGCATCTCGGCCATCACTCGACTGAGAGGGTGTACATCGACGAAATTGAGCTTGAAGATGGCAGCACATTTGCCCAGAAATCCGTGGTCAGGGCATCTGCAAAGGCACGGAAGAGAATCATCCGAGAGAGAGACCTGATGGTTAGGATCGAGTCACGTGCAAGTGAAGACAACCCTGCAGACTTCCTCGTGCGATTACACTCAGCCCGTCAATCTTCCCCCTTAAATTATCACCTGGTCATGAGTTTGGGGCCACTGGGAGACCTTCATGACTTGAAGTGCAAGATGCCGGAGCAGCGCTTTTCTACAGACGATGCAAAGCTATACCTTGCCGAGATAGTGATGGCCGTGTACTTCTTACACGAGACGTGCGAAATACTGCACAGGGACATAAAGTGTGAAAACATTTTTGTTGGCGCTGATGGCCACCTTTTATTAGGTGATTTGGACCTTGCATTTGATTGCTCGAAGGAGAAATATCCTTCAGGCATTTGCGGCACGTTTGAGTACATGGCGCCGGAGGTAGTGAGGTATCCATACTACTCCTATCCAGTCGATATCTTCAGCATGGGCATGTTACTCCTGTCACTGATCAACGGGATATGCCGGGAATTCGATCCTAAGCTATCAAAAGAGGAGAAGATGGCAATTGTGGAGTCGGGAGACTTCATTCAACCGACGTTCGAGATGGACCTACAACTCACTAATTTACTGAACAGAATGTTGTGTGTCTGCCCGGATAGACGTTCGTCACTAACAGCTGTGATCCGCCACCCGTTTTTCGAAGGAGTAGACTGGGAAATGGTGAGACAGAAGGAGTGCCCACCTGCTGTCATGATGCTGAACATGAAGCATTCCGGGAAAAAGGTGACTATTCGTGGCGAGCCGGTACTTGTTTCAGACTTCTCTTTCCCGAAGCCTTGATGAGGTAACTTGTAAATACGTGTACATTCTTTCTTTTACTTCCTTTTCTACAAGAGAACTTTGCATATCAACAAAGATTTGTTTTTATTCCAACAAACTTGGAGACTGATTTGGGAATGATTATTGTTGCAGAGTAATTTCTACTTTTGGTAATACCTGTATGTTGAGCATATACACTTATTTTTATATCACATCTTCAGATAAGCAATAATAATACAATATCGAATATCAATCAATTTTATATAAGTGCGATTGAATAGATATAAATAGCATCACTGAAGAAATCGAAGTAGCGGCTATTAAAACATAAAAGTGAAGTATTGGTCTGCGCTTATTCTTTTGTAATCCATAAGAGGTTAAGTTTTACATTTTTATTTCCGCTCTTGTAGCATCGATATGCATGCATGCTGGTGCAGAAGCAATGAAATGCTTTTCTTTATAGTTAGCGAAACTCGGAAGTTGATCTTTGCTGAAAATATGATTGTATTTGGTAGGACGATGAAAATCGTATACATTTGGCATTGGTATACAGTGAAATATTCGTGTCAATGAAAATTTGGTAGCACCATCTAGAACTAACACTGATTAATCTATAAGCAAATAAGTTATATGAAAGAATGAGCGAAGCTTATTTAATAGAAAAGCCTCGTCAATGAAGATCATGAGACTCTACTACTACAGAGTGTAAAGAAAGAATTGGTGAAATGATTGAATATAAAGCAAAGTTTTGAACTAGCTGGAGAAATGCATCAAAGTCAGTTGAAAATTCCGTATTTTATAGGAATATTGTAAATATGTGTATCTATCAATTTGAAATCAATTAATGAAATCTGAAATGAAATGAAAACATCGACATCTACTGATAAGAAAGCAAGCGTTTCATTTCGGTTACTTGTTTGTTTTTGACCGTTAGACAAATCTATTGCCCACTGATAACTCCAAAAATTAAATTAAATCATTAACAGATTCAGGCGCTCTAAACATTTTCATAATTGGAAGACAATACCCGGTATATCTTCTGATGGCATATTAAAAGTTTGATTCAATGATGATTATATCAAAAAAATTTCAATTTTCATAGTTTCTGTTGCATGCATCGATAAAAGAATTTACCAAAAATTCATATTTCTAAGTCTGCAGACCAAAAGCATCGTAAATGCTGTTCCAATTCGAAGAACAAAGGTGATAACTAAACTTCTACATCGCGATAAGTCAATTCAACTTGATCATCCTCATTAATGAATGGAATGTATCAGATGTTCTTGAGCAACACCTTTTCAGTAAATCTTATTTGTGGTGCATCTATTTTTGTACATTTAACACATCTCAAAAATGCATTCATGACCAGAAAAAGGATTATTTGATCAAATTGCCGGTCAAATTTCATTAAGCAATTCGGTTGTGTTAAGAGTGATAGCCTGCGTCAAGCAATCTTCAATTTTTATTTTCCGTGTCCTGATAATCACTTAAGAAATCAAAACATCCTTCTGTGCCAAAATGATTCATGAGCAAAAGATTTCACAGCGTTTATAAAATACGGAAACAGAATTTCAATTCGATGAAAAGTGTGTGCGATAATTCATTGACCATCGTGCAATTATTTATGAAACGGTCGATCAATATTTTCAGAAGAGAACTTTTTTCATTTTGGTTTTCACGTTAGTAAAATGCAATTATTGCTTCTATCAGCTTTTGTAGATGGCATTAAAATGAATGAACTGTTCGGCGGGAGAGTTGGAAGTGAACATTTTGGACAAGATGCGCAATGCATGCCTGCAAACAGAAATCAAAATACAGTGATTCTCTATTTGCTAGGTATTTAGTGGATAAATTAATGAATTCTCTAGAATGATGAATTTATTACAAATATCATCTACTTCTTTCACGAGTCTGTGTAGCACAACTATGCACGTAACATGAGTAACATTGCATAATAAATATTATGTGCAAGGTGCTATGAGGGATACAAGTAGTACACAAATGCAAACTAAGTGTGCTGTCATTCACAGTATTCTCTTTGAGACAAACTGTTGGAGTGAGGGCATAATTCATTTGTTCCTCGATCTGTTGAATTCATGAATGACGAGATTTTAAACATTCTGAAATATCATGGAAACCAAAGAAAGAAAAAGTAAATCGATTTGCTACTGTCTGTATTCTGTAGCAGACTGACCATGATTGTTGAATCATTACATGCAAATCGAAAATGCGCACCTCACAGGTGTTTCGTTATAGGCCGATAGTTGATAAATTATTGACACGCATTGGTTGGGTTAGTTCAGCATTGCAACTATCTAAATGAATGAACATTATCCAAATTAGGGCCATTATAGTGTCTTACTTCCATGTGGCCGAGATCTCTTTGTCCCACTTTTATTCTTTCTTGAGATTTGCAATTCGCAATTAAACTCATCAGGGCTTCTGAAATCCCCTGAGTCGCGAAAGATAAAAAGCAGTCGACATTAGATTCCTTTCTTCTTTAGATTGAAGTTTGATTTCCTTTCACTGTTGAACAATAAGCTTCAGCTATTGTTGTTACTATTGTTCTTACAACTCTTTTTAACAAACACATGCAATAGATTGTTTTTCATATTCAGAATAGTTGCAATATACACTATTCACCTACAGGTATAGGGAGCCTGTAGGCCAATGTACAAGCGTTACTATCAATAAGTACGAAAATTTAGCTCACAGGGCAATTATTCAAACTAAATTGAGCTCGAACATTATCACTCCGCTTAAACGGGGATAAGAGGGATAAGCAGGAGAGAAATCTCGCACCCAAACTGTCCGCCTTTCCTGAGTGCAGTGTGATAGGCAATTCCTCAAATGTCTGTTAAGCTGGAAAGATATATGACTACTTTTATGCAAGAAAACAGTAACATGCGTCTTGCAGATAAGTGTTTCATGTGCAAAAATCAAATACAAATGTCCGTCCGCTCAATTTAATTCAGTACATGTACATTCTTTCTTTTGCTTCCTTTTCTACAAGAGTACTATATGCATATCAAGAAATATTTGTTTTTCATTCAAACATACTTGTAGAGTGATTTGGGAATGATAATTGTAGCAGAATAATTTGGACTTTTGGTAACATGTTGAACATGCAAGTATATCTTATTTCAGATACATGAGCAATAATAATACAATATCAAATATTTATCAAAATCTAATTCAGTGCGATTGAATGGATATAAATGACATAACAGAAGAAAACGAAATATCGACTATTAAAACACAGCTCGGAATGAACGGCGAATTAAATAAACCCGAAAAAACCTCAGGTGAACAAGAAGCTGAATGAACTGCAAAATTCCCGCACTCGAATGCATTCATCAATTGACTAACTCTTTACAAATGCCACTTTATAAAACTGAATGAAGCTTGTGATAATGATGATACGGATTGGAAAAGAAGCATAAGCGATACGAAAATGATTTCACATTTGTTCAAAGGTTTGACTCATAAATTCCACATTTTAAAAAATCAATAATCTTTTCATAGTATTAGGTTTTTCCACCTTTTATCGGCAAAAAAATGACAAAAACTTCTGCCAGCATTATTGCTCTAACTTTGTGTTCATTTTTATTTGTTGATCAATCGATTATGATTAGCTTGTATTTTCATAATTCAAACCTCATCAATTTGACGTTTGGTTATTTATTTCACTGGAAGTACAGTATCTGTGTCACCAAAGATCTAAAAAATCATTTCCTAAGGCCATGTGCACTTGCTAAATAATAGGCCTGCTATTCTTGCTATATTTAACTAAAGTTTCAAGTTTCTCTGCAATTGTATAATTTGATTAATAACCGCTAGAATGAATATGGCTTTCTATGTAACTTTCGCAAGTGAAAAGAGTTTACTGAATAAGATGATTTTAACCCATCAAATTAATACCTAAAGCTTGAAATAGAACTCAAAAAATCAGAATTTGTTCCATTCATATTCAAAAAGTGCACAATCAAATATGAACAGACTTGCAGTAATTAATGTTTTTGAATGTCAAGTTTAAGCGGTCATTCGATCATCAGTGAGATATTACCAATCATCAATAGTGCCTGTACTCTCAGATTCTTGCAACAAACGATGAAACGATGAATTCCAACAGCTTTATGGTGAATATCTATTGTAGATGATAGCAATAGAAAAAACCTCTCCCGAGTGAAAATTACTGCCGATGTATGACTATATAAAATTCAATAAAATAATTGTGCCGACGTTTCGCGTCCAGACGCTTAGTCGTGGCAGAACTAGTACAGATAATGAAAGAGTGATTTACAAAACTCTAATTCTCGTTGCAACAGTCTCGTGACGCCTGTTCATCAAAGGTTGATGGTAATTATTGAAACGAGCTTCCACCAAACTTGCCTCAACCGAATCACGCACACGCTTTAAAATTTCTACATTAAAATCGTCAATGCTATTGACATTGCTACAAATATTTCTATGATCGCTTAAAGCGCTTGAATTGTTTTTATATTTAATACTGTTTTTGTGTTCGTTATATCTTAAATGAAATGGACGAGCAGTTTTACCGATATATTGGCCATTACAAAATTTGCTAAAGTGAATTGATAAATTACACAAGTCACATCACAGGCATAATAAGAAGGCAATTTGTCACATAGGTCACAATTATTGTGCTTATAGATCGGTCTATGACTGAACACATTACGGAGCTTTTTATTACCGGTACTAACAAAATTGATATCTAATTTGTACTTGCGAATACTGCGAATATTTTTCTTATAAGACTATCACTAACAAAAGGAAGTTTTAGAGTACACTTATTGGATGTTCCGTCTTTTTTGTATTTCTTTTTTATTTGATTTTTCTGAGCCATTTTTATGTCTTGTTGAGAGTAACCGTTACGCAATAAATTATCTTCGCACTTACTTATTGAATTGCACTGGTACTCATTCGGTAGAAGATTGCTGTTCCTTAATTCAAGGTCATTGAATTTTTGATTTAGGAAATTGGTTTTTACTGAATTAGGAAGCCAACTGTCTTTTTTTAACGTGTTATCAGACGCTAGCTCTTTTGTATATTTTTGGTGAACTACCTTGCAATTATCAACCCAAATACTCAAGTCAAGAAAGTTGAGAACACCATTTTTTGGAACTTCGAGAGTGAATTTAATATTGTCGTTAATAGAGTTGAAGACTTAAAGTATCTCATTGAAGATGTTATCGTTTCTCTTTATAGGCCCAATGATACAATCATCAATGTATCTTTTGTAAATGATTTTAGAAAACTTGATGTTTGATTTTAATTTAGAAATGGCCTTTTCTTCAATGTAGTTCAAAAAAATTATAGAGAAAGGAGGCGCATAGTGCGATCCCATGGGGACTCCTTTTATTTGTAAATAGATTTTCTCATTAAAAGTGATTTCATAATTATATGAAATAAATTTTAGCATGGTCATAAATTCGTCCAAACTAATGTTGAAGTTGTTAATAACGTGCCAGTGATTTTTTGAAAAATTCTCTATCATCTCCAAAGCAGTGTCAATAGGAACGCTGGGATACAAATTGACAACGTCAAAGGAAATGAACACAGAATCACTGATGTGAAAAAATCAGTTTTCTCTCCCGAGTAATTTAATGCCACTAAATAATTACGAATAAAAAATATGTACACAGCCGACGTTTCGGGTCCAGACCCTTTCTCAAGGCAAGGCAGCAATAATTTTAATAATAATATTATAAAATAATAATATTATTGCTGCCTTGCCTTGAGAAAGGGTCTGGACCCGAAACGTCGGCTGTGTACATATTTTTTATTCGTAATTATTTAGTGGCATTAAATTACTCGGGAGAGAAAACTGATTTTTTTCACATCATTGATTCATTATGGTCCTCCCGCCTTCAGCCATCTCTTACACAGAATCACTACACAAATTATCAAATTTTCGCCTGCTTATTTCTTTAATCAATTCTAAAGAACTCGAGAGGTGCGCAGGCCTCCCGCCTTCTGCTGTTGCATATCTATTGTAGACATGAACTGAAACTGATCAGACTGCAAAGTCTCAACCAAGCAAGAAGTTTCTACTTTTTCATATTTAACTGATTTTTCTCATCTCTCCGAAAATCCATCACTGCAGCAGTAGATAGCACTAATCGACTGTCATTTTATCTTTAAATCTTTTCATTTTTTACATCATTTTATATACTTAGTATTTAATTTGGAAATAGCCCGAGGTTATTGAAGTCAAAAGCAAGATTGTTAGGAGCGCACTACATGTTTCCGCAAATCATTTGCCATCTCCTCAGGTGAAGCAATTTTTTCTCTAATAAGGATAAAGTTTTGCCCTAGTCTAATGTCTAATGTTGTGTACAAATACACATGTGATCACTGTGAAAAGTGTTACTTGGGCAGCTCTATCCGCCATTTTGCTACCATGCAGAATCAACGAACATTTGAAAGCGTATCCAACACCAACCGAAATACGCATGCATGCACATCCAGCACAGAAAAAAAATTTCGATATCATTGCCTGTACTGAATACCCTAGATTTCTGGAATCAATTATAATAAAGAAGCGCTCTCATGAATGAAAGGGCGAACTCCATGAACACGTTGCTAGATTTGTAATTCATGGTTCTTTTGTGTATTTTATTGCGTAGCTACTTCCAATGCAAGTGACCTTCCGAATTTATTTGTGACTTTAGTGATTTTATCTCGGTGACCTAATGACTTGTAATTTTGTAATTAAAGATTGTTTTAACTTTGTTTGTTTGATTTCACCTGAGGATGGCAAATGATTTGCTGAAACATGTAGTGCGCTCCTAACAATCTTGTTTTTGATTTCAATAGTCTTTACTATTTAAAATTTTAAATGATAGCATCATATTTCTCAAACTTTTGCTTAATGAAGTTGCCCGTTGCAGTCGAAAGATTGGGTAGATTATGGTAGATAATAGCACATGCTGTAGTTTTGGCTTTTATTTTATTATCATCCACAACTTTCTTTTAGAAAATACTTTCTACAAAATGTGATGAGTTGAGAAATTAATCCGCAACACTTTTCCTGCACATCAACAACCAAGCAACAACAATGGCCAGCTTGGAAACAAGTGGTTTCGACAGCAGACTCCTAATGAGCAAAGATCAAACATTCCCGCTGCCCGCTGATATCCAGCTCATCATGTTATTGTTGGCACGGATGATAAGATACAATTGAAATATCACTAAGTGGCCGATTGACATAATCCTGACCAGGTGGCGTCAATCAACTCAATTTTCCTGCACAGATCCAGCATAAATAATGTCAGAAATCACTTTTCATCTTCCGTGAACGAAATGTGATATCAACATTTCGCATTCTTTAATCCTAAGAAGTAACAATACTTTGTGATAGAATCTCCATGAGGGGCAACGTCAAATTGTCGGATGATAAACATGTCAAAATTATGGAAATAGAATAGTTAAATATTGAGTTGCATTCTCAGTTGAAAAATGGAAACAGAACTGAATAACTGCTATTTCATCCAATACCAGAAATACTGACACTGCCATGGCGAATATGTCCATTGCATGACAAATTTTAGACAAATTGGATAAATAATTTTTGTCTGAGATAAATGATATTCGCTAAAATCTTAATAATTCTGATGATTTTCTTGAAAATATTCTTTCTTTTGATGCATAATGCATGCATTTGCATTGGCTTGATGTTGGCAAGGGCAGTGAAAGGGGGCAACTATGGCAAAGGAATATGCCCGTGAAGGCCTTGGCCTACCATCTTTAATAAGACAGTTTCATCACGTGATCTGTGAAAGGGGGTTCATGCGGACATCACGAAACATCATCGAGGGGGCTGGAAGGGGTTAAAAATTATGCATTTATCACGTGATTTATGAATGGCCCTCAGTCCCCGGTAATTGTCTATTGTGTAAGTTGTTCCTGCTAATCAACATATATTCAGAACACATGCGTTGTTTTCATCAATTTCTTTATTTGATCCTTCTATTACATGCACTGAATTCCAGCTCTCGTTCGATAAAATATTTGTTGCTAGGAATTGGTTGTTATGTAAGGCAGTAGATCAATGCATGATTAAGTCACATGCATGCACATGCATGTATTACGAACAGAACTACCAAATTGCATTGATTGCATTTTGTTATATATTATAATATTTGTCTTATATTGCATTATTCGGCTGAGGAAAGTCTGTTTATTGATATAACTTTCGGCAATAAATGCACTTTGGTGCAGTGCTATCAATGATGTTTTTCTAGTATGGCAATGAGTCAATCAATATGAAATCGTGTAATTATTTAAACTGACAAAACTCTGCATTCATGTCGATATATCAACTATAAAACATGTCAATCACCTCTATATGAATCAAGATGAATACAAAGAGATCTACAGGCAATCTCAGTTGAATTGATTCAACAAAATCAGTAACCGCAGATGAAAAATAGGCCTACATGTCATGTAGAATGTAGATCCGTTGTATAACGTATACGTATATACGAATATCATACAGCACATCATATAATAAGATAATTAAAGGATCGCATTTTTGGTAGTAAAGCATACTGAAGTGTTACCTACTCAGAAATACTGTCGATACCGAACATTTAACAGAACATGTTGTAGGCCTACAACATTATGCGTAATAATCAACTTATAATTTAAAAGTTGACGCCAACTTCTTCATAATCTCCCATATACCCGTTCCCGAAATTCGGTCAACTATTGTTAACTTTCCGACATCCTTCCCTCGGTCAAGGTTGACGTCAATTGTGAACGGCCCGGTCCCTATAGGTTCGAATTTTATGACAGATTTTCCTGAATTAAAGGATAGGCTTCTTCTTGAGTTCATGCTATGCTGTGATTTCAATGTCAAATGTCTATTAGTCCGGCAGCCAGAACGAGTTTCTGGAGGGAACGAGGCCGAAAATGAGACTTTCGCAGAATGATGTACACCCTATGCCTACTACGAATCTGTGTGTCTGCCGAGTTCTAGTGAGTTCCTCTTCTTGTCAGACAGGATCAAAGAAAAACATATGTAAATCCAATGGGACGCATATTGCAGTTTTTGGCTAAAATGAAATTTTGTATGTTTTCTCTGATTAAACGAAACGTACTAAGCCCAGAGTCACAATTTTTGACATGGAATGTCTTCAGGTCATTTCCTATCATACGCATGTGCTTTTATCATGTTTCTGATCGGCGATGCATGTGAGAATGTGGTTGAAAGTGGATAAAGTTGCTCAAAATGTTTTTGTTTGCCGACATTAAGAGGCTCGCCAAATCTAAATGTGTTTAGCTTTATTGACAGGGGTGCATGAAGATGAAAGGAAATGACCTGAAGACATCCCATGCCAAAAATTATGACTCTGGGCTTTGTACGTTTCGTTTAATCAGAGAAAATACAGAAAATTTCATTTAAACCAAAAACTGCAATGTGTTTTTCTTTGATCTTGTCTGACAAGAAGAGGAACTCACTAGAACTCGGAAGATGTGCCGATTCGTAGTTAGCAGAAGATGTATATCACTCTGTGAAAGTCTCATTTTCGGCCTCGTTCCTTGCAGAAACTCGTTCTGGCTGCCGGACTATATACATCATATGCTTGAATATAGAAGAGCTGCCATTATCTAAATTCTCCGAAATGCAAACATGTAGTGGATAGTAAGTCAACTTCATTGCTTTTTGCGCCACTTTCTGTTGATGGCATTGTTTTCGTCTTCACTTGGAAAGAATTTTAGAAAAGATTTTTCACTGACTAATCCTTCCAACTCATTTCTCCATTAGCATGTAATTTATCGATGGACATGTTTTCCATTTTGGCATACTTCTGGACAAGCAGAGTGTAGCATTCAAACTGTTGTACTTGATAACCTCGGTCATCAGAAGTGTGGAACTGTATGTAGCATGGAAATACACAATCAAAATGATCATGAAATATACAGTAAGAAAAGGATGCGTTTCAAGTCAGACGCAGACCAATGGACAAGCATGTGGAATGTTTTCTGTGTCAGTTCAAACATTCCATCATCACTGAATCCAGTCATTCAATATTCACATTCAAAGTTTATGTTTGCGGATGAATTATCGGTCCATTTACCTCTCCTTTGGCCAAAAATGTTGCAGAAGCAGACAGAAAATTCAAATGTGAAATTCTCTGCTCTCCGCTTTCATTTCAGGCGAGCCGGAATCATGCATAAGACTTGTCAGGACTGATACAGCCTCAGAATATTCCTGAATAACATCTGAATTACTTCAGTAGGTAAACTGTATTTTGCCATTAAGCATCACAAAACAGAGTTCAAAAGTTTGATTGAATTACATGTTCATCCATTTTTCTAGTCATCATGGGGATGTCCCTGAACTGAGGCATTTATTCATTGCTTGTTTCTGTTGCATGTTTAAGTCATTCACTTTCATGAATTTATCGAACGGTGATTTCTTTAACTCATATCTCAGGATTTTCAGGTACCATGGTGAATCACCTCTCTACCGGCAGTAATTGTGCATAAGTATCGATGCATTGAGTTCAGCCAAGATGAAGATGGATAACAGCTCAGAGGAACATGAACAACAACTATTTCAGCAATAGGTTGAAATTCTTGAAGAAAAAGTGGAAGAAGATAACACGCAATATCCGCAAGTTCTTTACTCTCTTGCATGGAATTGATTTTTAGGCTTCCACTTCTTTATCTGATGAGTGTCTGAAATTCACGTCCGAGAGCTGGAAAGTCTGCTTTGTATTTTGCTGTCTTTGAAGACGAAGGTGATTGGGAATTGCTAAGTGGAGAGGACGAACGGTGTTGTCATTGTCTTCGCATCTGTCATCTATTAAGTGACATGTGACAGATACGGAGACACACTGTTCGCCCTCTTCAAATTCATGAGCAAAAACGACGATTTTATCTGCTGGATAATGTGTCTTGATTATATGAACTTAGAATATGGACCGGAACCCCGCCAGCCGGCGATGACAGACTGATTTCTGAGTATATGGACTTTCACTTCGTAATCCTCAATGCTTGAAATTCACTTCAGAGAACTTTGGCAGAAAAGTTTGTCTTTCATTCCAACGCATGCAAAAGAGTCGTGGGGAGGATGTGCTCAGTATTCATACATGTAATTATAAAAAAAGACTTTCCGATGATGCCTCCAGATATAATAACAATGCCAATTTCTCGAATTATGTATATTACCGACGTCTCGGGCGTTCGTCCTTTGACAAGAAACAGAAAAATTCAATAGTTATATGGATTCCATATTTTTCGAAATTAAGTTCCCCGACTCATTTCATCACGTTGGACATTCTCTAGGGGTAAGTAAATGGGCAGGTAGTTGGATCAAATATAAAAATCATTGAGCAGTGACGACTCGTTCGACCAGTTGATGCTTGCAGTTGATTTGTGGCTTCTTCAACGATATGAAGCGTGTTTCAGCTATTTAAATTTGCATCGAATTCATTTGTTTGTTTAGGATATATGGAAATTATCAATGTTCAGATAATACATTTTTGCGGTCATGACAGTTCAAACTGAGCATGTGTTCATCATACCTTAACTGCAAAATGCGGGAAGGTGTAATACAATCATGACAATTTTTACTTTCAAAATTATCTTTAATGTGTTTATCATCACACATATTTTTAGGTCCAATATCTTTGGATAATTTGAAATTGCATTAGCATTTGTTGTTGCTGATATCCATGTTATCAATTTTAGTAGTAATTTTTAGCATCCTTTCCTTTATGTTCGGCCTATTCTCCAGTAGACAATGATCAACAAGATGTAATTTGAAGTGAATTTACGCAAAAGCCTCTGTTCGCATCATAAAGTTGGTTTGTACTTTTTTCTGCTGATCGTTCAAGATGTAAAATGACCCGAAGCAAGTCGTAAGCAGTCGGTCATCTCGCTGATGATCCCGTGTCTTCTGTAGGCCTACAAGAACTTTTTGCTGTCAAGTGAACTTCTTTAGTAATCTGCCGTTTTTGTTCGATTGAACACAACAATGAATACCTTCTTATGACTGCTGAAAGTTGCTTTCCATGTGTAGATAATTGTATTTCTTACTATATATATTTCTTCGCACATAATTCGATGTGAGTTACATAGATCGTGATGACAATTGTCTTCTTTTCTAACGGCAATCACACAGCCATCGCCACTGATCCACCATCGCACTTATCTCTACTTCATAATTAAGATGTGGCATTTTATAAATAAGTATTTCATGAAACCATCATTTATTTCATCCTGCAAAATCAAGAGCTCAAACGTGAACGCGAGACATCCGTTACACAATAGCACTAATGTCCGTGCCGATGAGTGGTTTCTGACCAACCAACTGCAGGACAAAGGACTCTCATTGGTTATTGAATGGACTGCGTGCTGACTTCTCATACTTATGTTCCTCACGCCTGATCTGCACACATACTGACTGAATTCACTCGTCATGAATTACAGAATAATGAAGCATCTCGGCCATCACCCGACTGAGAGGGTGTACATCGACGAAATTGAGCTTGAAGATGGCAGCAATCAAGTGCAAGATGCCGGAGCAGCGCTTTTCTACAGACGATGCAATGCTATACCTTGCCGAGATAGTGATGGCCGTATACTTCTTACACGAGACGTGCGAAATACTGCACAGGGACATAAAGTGTGAAAACATTTTTGTTGGCGCTGATGGCCACCTTTTATTAGGTGATTTGGACCTCGCATTTGATTGCTCGAAGGAGAAATATCCTTCAGGCATTTGCGGCACGTTTGAGTACATGGCGCCGGAGGTAGTGAGGTATCCATACTACTCCTATCCAGTCGATATCTTCAGCATGGGTATGTTACTCCTGTCACTGATCAACGGGATATGCCGGGAATTCAATCCTAAGCTATCAAAAGAGGAGAAGATGGCAATTGTGGAGTCAGGAGACTTCATTCAACCGACGTTCGAGATGGACCCACAACTCACTAATTTACTGAACAGAATGTTGTCTGTCTGCCCGGATAGACGTTCGTCACTAACAGCTGTGATCCGCCACCCGTTTTTCGAAGGAGTAGACTGGGAAATGGTGAGACAGAAGGAGTACCCACCAGCTGTCATGATGCTGAACATGAAGCATTCCGGGAAAAAGGTGACTATTCGCGGTGAGCCAGTACTTGTTTCAGACTTCTCTTTCCCGAAACCTTGATGATGTAACTTGTAAATACGTGTACATTCTTTCTTTTACTTCCTTTTCTACAAGAGAACTTTGCATATCAACAAAGATTTGTTTTTATTCAAACAAATTTGGAGACTGATTTGGGAATGATAATTGTAGCAGAGTAATTTCTACTTTTGGTAATACCTGTATGTTGAGCATATATTTTCATATCACATCTTTAGATAAGCAATAATAATACAATATCGAATATCAATCAATTTTGAATAAGAGCGATTGAATAGATATAAATATCATCAATGAAGAAATCGAAGTAACGAGCATTAAAACATAAAAGTGAAGTATTAGTCGGCGCTTATTCTATTGTCGTGCAAAGGAGGTTAAGTTTTGCATTTTTATTTCCGCTCTTGTAGCGTCGATCTGCATGTATGCTGGTGCACAAACAATGAAATGCTTTTCTTCATAGCGAAATTCGGAAGTTGACTTACTCAAGATGATTATACCAAAATCATTCATCAGATAATTTTGGTAATTGATTGAATAAAACGAATTTTCATCAATTAAAATAGCTTCAGTGTTGAAAGTTATAGCAGTATAATGATCAGGATGTATGATCAACGATTAAGATGGATACGACACATACTTCTGAGTAAACTTCAACACTCTGTCTTCCTAGTCCGAGGCATCTGTCCAAGGAAACAGATCGTTTACTTAAACACACTTCTGACTTGCATGCATGGTCCCTTGCGCTTAGAGGAAAGGGTGCTGGCGTCCAATTAAATTTATTGTCATGTCTATGCAAATCATCACATCAACATTCACTAAAACCATAATAGGTTATCAAGACGATGAAAATCGTATACATTTGGCATTGGTATACAGTGAAATATTCGTGTCAATGAAAATTTGGTAGCACCATCTAGAACTAACACTGATTAATCTATAAGCAAATAAGTTATATGAAGGAATGAGCGAAGCTTATTTAATAGAAAAGCCTCATCAATGAAGATCATGAGACTCTACTACTGCAGAGTGTAAAGAAAGAATTAGTAAAATGATTGAATATAAAGCAAAGTTTTGAACTAGCTGGAGAAATGCATCAAAGTCAGTTGAAAAGTCCGTATTTTATAGGAATATTGTAAATATGTGTATCTATCAATTTGAAATCAGTTAATGAAATCTCAAATGAAATGAAAACATTCACATTTACTGATAAGAAAGCAAGCGTTTCATTTCGGTTACTTGTTTGTTTTTGACCGTTAGACAAATCTATCGCCCACTGATAACTCCAAAAATTAAATTAAATCATTAAGAGATTCAGGCGCTCTAAACATTTTCATAATTGGAAGACAATACCCGGTATATCTTCTGATGGCATATTAAAAGTTTGATTCAATGATGATTATATCAAAAAAATTCAATTTTCATAGTTTCTGTTGCATCCACCGCAAAGAATTTACCAAAAATTCATATTTCTAAGTCAGCAGACCAAAAGCATTCTAAATAATCTGTCAATTCGAAGAACAAAGGGGATAACTGAACGTATGAAGAAACCATCTGAACATCCATTCGTCACCAGAAAAATTATTATTGATTTGATTATATACCGGTCAAATTTCATTAAACAATTCGGTTGTGTAAAGAGTGAAACCCTGCGTCAAACAGTCTTCAATGTTTATTTTCCGTATCCTGCGAATCACTCAAGAACTTAAAATGTACTTCTTTACCAAAATAATTCATGAGCAAAAGATTTCACAGCGTTTATCAAAATTGAAACAGAATTTCAATTCGATTAAAATGTGTGATAATTCGTTGGCCATCCTGCAATTATTTGTGAAGCGGTCGGTCAACATTTTCGGAAGAGAATTTTTTTATGTTGATTGTTACGTTAGTAAAATGTATGCAAGATGCACAGTGCATGCCTCCCGAACAGAGGTCAAAATACACTGATTCTCTATTTGCTAGGTATTTAGTGGATAAATTAATGAATTCTCTAGAATGATGAACTTATTACAAATATCATCTACTTCTTTCACGAGTCCGTGTAGCACAACTATGCACGTCGTGCATTGCCGACATTTTGCTCAAATTGACGTTCACGATTCGCTGATGAGTAACATTGCATGATAAATATTATGTGCAAGGTGCTATGAGGGATACAAATAGCACACAAATGCAAACTGAGTGTGGTGTCATTCACAGTATTCTCTGTGAGACAAACTGTTGGAGTGAGGGCATAATTCATTTGTTCCTCGATTTGTTGAATTCATGAATGACGAGATTTTAAACATTCTGAAATACATGGAACCAAAGAAAGAAAAAGTAAATCGATTTGCTACTGTCTGTATTCTGTAGCAGACTGACCATGGTTGTTGAACATTACACGTAAATTATAACTGAAACATACTGTTCACAATGAGTGACCGTCGCTCGCCTCCTGCTCTTTATTCATCGACTTTGCTACGCTTTGGCATGCTAATGCTGTAGCAGAGATGACTGAAGTGTCGTTTATGAATACTAACACTCACATACATGTTCTGCATGCACAACACTCTGTACTTAAGACCGATACACGATGACTATCTCATTTTTGTTAAAACTTCTAAAATCTACCATGTACATAGAAATCATTACATGCAAATCGAAAATGCGCACCTTGGTGTTTCGTTATAGGCCTAGTTGATAAATTATTGGTTGGGTTAGTTCAGCATTGCAGCTATCTAAATAGATAAACATTTTGCAAATTAGTGTTATTATAGTGTCTTACTTCCATGTGGCCGAGATCTATTTGTCCCACTTCTATTCTTTTATGAGATTTGCAATTAGCAGTTTAACTCATCAGGGCTTCTGAAATCCCCGAAGGATAAAAAGCAGCCGACATTAGATTCCTTTCTTCTTTGGATAGAAGTTTGATTTCCTTACACATTTTGAACAATAAGCTTCAGCTATTGTTCTTACAACTCTTTTTAACAAACACATGTTATAGATTGTTTTTCAGATTCAGAATAGTTGCAATATACACTATTCACCTTACAGGTATTTGGAGCCTGTAGGCCAATGTACAAGCGTTACTATCAATAAGTGCGACTGTTTAGCTCACAAGGCAATTATTCAAACTAAAATGAGATCGAACATTGTCACTCCGATTAAACGGGGATAAGAGGGATAAGCAGGAGAGAAATCTCGCACCCAAACTGTCCGCCTTTCCGGAGTGCAGTGTGATAGGCAATTCCTCAAATGTTTGTTAAGCTAGAAAGATGTATGACTACTTTTATGCAAGAATACAGTACGCCTTGCAGATAAGTGTTTCATGTGCAAAAATCAAATACAAACGTCCGTCCGCTCAATTTAATTCAGTACATGTACATTCTTTCTTTTGCTTTCTTTTCTACAAGAGTACTATATGCATATCAAGAAATATTTGTTTTTCATTTAAACATACTTGTGGAGTGATTTGAGAATGATAATTGTAGCAGAATAATTTGCACTTTTGGTAACATGTTGAACATGCAAGTATATTTTATTTCAGATACATGAACAATAATAATACAATATCAAATATTTATCAATCTAATTCAGTGCTATAAATGACTATAAATGACATAACAGAAGAAATCGAAACAGAAAGTATTAAAACACAGTTCGGAATGAACGGCGAATTAAATAAACCCGAAAAAACCTCAGGTGAACAAGAAGCTGAATGAACTGCAAAATTCCCACACTCGAATGCATTCATCAATTGACTAACTCTTTACAAATGCCACTTTATAAAACTGAATGAAGCTTGTGATAATGATGATACGGACTGGAAAAGAAGCAAGCGATACGAAAATGATTTCACATTTGTTTAAAGGTTTGACTCATAAATTCCACATTTTAAAAAATCAATAATCTTTTCATAGTATTAGGTTTTTCCACCTTTTATCGGCAAAAAAATGACAAAAACTTCTGCCAGCATTATTGCTCTAACTTTGTGTTCATTTTTATTTGTTGATCAATCGATTATGATTAGCTTGTATTTTCATAATTCAAACCTCATCAATTTGACGTTTGGTATTTATTTCACTGGAAGTACAATATCTTTGTCACCAGAGTTTAAAAAATCATTTTCTAAAGCTTTGTGCACTTGCTAAATAATATGCCTGCTATTCTTGCTATGTTTAACTTAAGTATGCAAGTTTCTATGCAATTGCATAATTTGATTGATAACCGCTAGAATGAATATGGCTTTCTATGTGACTTTCGCAAGTGAAAAGAGTTTACTGAATAAGATGATTTTAACCCATCAAATTTATACCTAAAGATTGAAATAGAACTCAAAAAATCAGAATTTGTTCCATTCATATTCAATATACATGCACAATCAAATATGAACAGACTTGCAGTAATTAATGTTTTTGAATGTCAAGTTTAAGCGGTCATTCGATCATCAGTGAGATATTACCAATCATCAATAGTGCCTGTACTCTCACATTCTTGTAACAAATGATGAGACGATGAATTCCAACAGCTTTATGGTGAATATCTATTGTAGATGATAGCAATAGGAAAAACCTCTCCCGAGTGAAAATTACTGCCGATGTATGACTATATAAAATTCAATAAAATATAATTGTGCCGACGTTTCGCGTCCAGACGCTTAGTCGTGGCAGAACTAGTACAGATAATGAAAGAGTGATTTACAAAACAAGTGGTGTAACGGAATTTCACCACAGTTCCTTACCCTCACATTATCAAAAGTGCTGTGCGATTCATTGCACACATCTAATTTTAGTCTGCAAAAACGAGTTGTTCCACGACGTTAAATGGGTATATTAGCCGATATTTCACAACCAGTTCGGGTTGCGTCGTCAGGGCAGAATGAAATAGACAGCTTGCGAAGCAGATCGTCAACATTACTCGCTAGACAGAATGGCGCCATAAACAATAAAAGAATAGAACAGCTATAGACACAAAAGCAGCATGGAATCTTAAAAACAATACTGAATAGAAAGTCATAGAAATCAAAGACATTAGATAGACAGATAAAGTCAAAGTCATAGAAATCACAGAAATTAGATAATACTGTATACCGAGGGGACAGGAAGTTCACATCGATTCATTGTAGGCATTCGCTTTGAGTGCCATGCCTCAAGAAACAGTCTTTTGTGGTAATTGGTTTCAAATTCAAGAGCTTCAACATTGTCCCAATTTATTGAGTGATATTTAACAAGTGAATGCTCTGCGACAGCGGACCGCTCAGGATGCATTAGCCTTAAGGCGGCGCGGTGTTGACCAACACGTGTGTTTAAGCAGTTACCAGACTGTCCAATATATGAAAGTTCACAATCTTGACAAGGAATCTTATAAACAACACCACATCTCTGACAGGGATCGACCTTATCCTTAGGACCAGGTAGAAAATTCCTTATGCGCAGATAAGGCTTGTAAAATCTTAACATTAAATTGACGAAGAATCCTGGCAATCGTTTCTGATGTTTTAACAATATATGGCAGAGTTACACAACTAACAATATCATTTTGACATTCAGGGACAACAGTTACATCACTATAAATATTACCATTAACAAATGCGTGAGGATACCCGTTCGCAAGTAGGGTTTCACATACTTTTTGTATTTGACTTGAGCTAGAATGAGTATTAGACGACAAAAGCGTGGCTCTCTTAGTCAAACATTTCACAACAGTTTTCTTATGACATAATGGATTATGAGATGTAAAATGCAAATATCTATCAGACTGTGTAGGCTTCGAAAACAAAGATACACTAAAAGTGCAGGTATCAAGATCTCTTGTAATAAGTACATCTAAAAATGGTAAGGAGTACTCCTGGTCTTCTCTATCTATAGTAAATTGAATAGGGCCTTCGACAGACGAGACCAATCTATCGTAGTGCAGCCTGCTGACAAAGGCAACGCTACCGTCAGTTTAGACCGGTCATCATATGATGACAAATTAATTTCAATGTTATCCGACGTTACAACCTACTCTACGATGCGTAAAGACCCTACCAAAAATACAGAGAAGGAGATGAGCAAAATTCTTCTACGCTTGAAGAATGAAGACAAATTGCCCGCTCCCCTATACTTCTGGCTGAGAAGTACAGATGCTTTATGCCCCAGAATCTACGGTCTGCCGAAAATTCACAAAGACGACATCCCACTTCGACCCATCGTGTCATTCATCAACTCAGCAACTTATAATTTATCGAAGTATTTGAGTGATATTCTTTCTCCCCTACTCAAAAATTCACATGTTAATGTTGCGAGTTCTTACGAGTTCGTACAATTTTTGAAGAGTTTCAGATGCCGTTCAGGTGATGTTATGGTGTCGTGTGACGTGAAATTCTTATTCACTTGTATTCCCGTGGAGCTTGCGGTCTCAGCAGCTCAAGAGAGACTCAATAGTGATTCACAGCTTAAAGTGCGTACGTCTCTTTCAATTGAAGATATACTGTCACTTCTCCGGTTTTGCTTAAATGCATCAGATTTTTGTTATAAAAATGTGTTTTATCATCAAAAGTTTGGCTGCCCAATGGGTAGTCCCATTTCCATGATTGTTGCCAATCTTGTAATGCAAGATGTTGAAAAGAGAATCCTTTTAAATAGTGCTTGTGACATTTTGTGTTGGCGTAGATACGTAGACGATACATGGATTGTTTTGCCTGAAAAGAACATCCAAAAGTTTTTTGATTTTGTCAACACTGTCGAAGGCCCTATTCAATTTACTATAGATAGAGAAGACCAGGAGTACTCCTTACCATTTTTAGATGTACTTATTACAAGAGATCTTGATACCTGCACTTTTAGTGTATCTTTGTTTTCGAAGCCTACACAGTCTGATAGATATTTGCATTTTACATCTCATAATCCATTATGTCATAAGAAAACTGTTGTGAAATGTTTGACTAAGAGAGCCACGCTTTTGTCGTCTAATACTCATTCTAGCTCAAGTCAAATACAAAAAGTATGTGAAACCCTACTTGCGAACGGGTATCCTCACGCATTTGTTAATGGTAATATTTATAGTGATGTAACCAGGGGCGTCACGCGCCAAAAAAATCCGGAGGAGCCCAAAATGCTGCTTTTCTATGAAGGCATTGATATCCTCTTAGATAGGTATTAACCTAACTTAAGTGCTATATAAACCGGTTATTTGAGAGAAATGTCAGTCTATTTATCAATTTAAAATTGTTAATTACTGATGTTCAGAAGTGCCGTTAGCATGTAACTGTGTATTGTTACTAAAACAGTAAATAGGCCGCCCTTTACTCACGCCGAAGCTGAATGTGTTCTAATGTGATAGTATCACGGGAAGGTAATATAGGCCTAGATACTGTATTTTGAGATTATAGTCCGATTTCGATTTATCAATTCATTTACACTTTCACCGCACACTATGAATGAAACTAAATTCTCCGAGGTACAACCTCTCAACCAGGTGTTCTATATGGATCCTATACAGCATAAGCTCATACCCATTCAGAAAATCAAAACCAGTAATATGTTTATATAAATCATTTAATCTAACAACTTAACAGTAAATGTATAGGCCTAATGATGATTCAATTAGAAAACAAATAGATATAGGATTAAGTTCAGCGGCTTCTTCAAGATAGTCTATAAAAAACGAAAAACAATAAACTAACGTCTCTCACAGGAAAACTCGGTCCAGAAATAATCGAGTAATACAGTAATATAGGAAAATGAATAAGTAATTTGGTAAGTAATTTAAGAAGTAATGGTAATATAGATTAAGACGCACAAAAGTCACACAAGCCTGCATAGCGTAGTGGATAGTGTAATGGCGTGAGGATCTCACGGTTATAGGTTCGAATCGACACAACGAGCGGGCCGCTAGATTATTTTTTGCCGGGTACTAGATTCAATTTATTTTCATGAGTAAAATACTAGGAACAGCTTTTTCAGAATACGTGTAATGTAGATGAGAATTGCATAAATAGTTCTTCCTTTCAAAATTTTCATATAAATGCACACATCTACTGAATAGGAAATTATACGTCTAACAGGTTATTATAGGAAATACCAAATTCAGTTTTAAGTTAAGTTACATGTGAGTACCACAATCATAAAATTTAGGTTACGTTTTTCCTAAATAAGTTATATATATTTTGGATAGTTTATTAAGATAAAAAACTCACTATAAAATCAGTAACAATCGTGCTACTGCTCGTAGGTCTATTCCCGATCCAAGTGTGATCCAATAATTATGTTAAATATTCACACTTTCATATGACGCAAACAGCTGATAACGGAAACAATAATTCAAATAAGCACAATTTCAAACAATCGTAGACAAGAAAATACGAAACGATTTTGAATTTTTTATGAAGTCGCCAACATAAAACCGCCAAGAAATAAGGAAACCGATAACTTTTTATCCAATCAAAAATTTTATCGGTAGATGAAATTCAGCACATAATTAACGTAAAAATTTTATTAGATTAAAAATCCTTTTAGATAAAATATTTTTGTCAAAACAATTATTTGTGCACACTAAATTATTGTTAATTATTAAATTGATTTATAATTAGTAATTGATATTCAACATTTGATGTATATTTAATTTCAATTCAAATAGAATCTATTCTGTGCGCTTTTCTAGTAACTGAATTTTATGACTACCTAGAAAAAATCTGGGGGAGCCCGTGCTCCCCCGGCTCCCTATGGCGTGACGCCCCTGGATGTAACTGTTGTCCCTGAATGTCAAAATGATATTGCTAGTTGTGTAACTCTGCCATATATTGTTAAAACATCAGAAACGATTGCCAGGATTCTTCGTCAATTTAATGTTAAGACTTTTTACAAGCCTTATCTGCGCATAAGGAATTTTCTACCTGGTCCTAAGGATAAGGTCGATCCCTGTCAGAGATGTGGTGTTGTTTATAAGATTCCTTGTCAAGATTGTGAACTTTCATATATTGGACAGTCTGGTAACTGCTTAAACACACGTGTTGGTCAACACCGCGCCGCCTTAAGGCTAATGCATCCTGAGCGGTCCGCTGTCGCAGAGCATTCACTTGTTAAATATCACTCAATAAATTGGGACAATGTTGAAGCTCTTGAATTTGAAACCAATTACCACAAAAGACTGTTTCTTGAGGCATGGCACTCAAAGCGAATGCCTACAATGAATCGATGTGAACTTCCTGTCCCCTCGGTATACAGTATTATCTAATTTCTGTGATTTCTATGACTTTGACTTTATCTGTCTATCTAATGTCTTTGATTTCTATGACTTTCTATTCAGTATTGTTTTTAAGATTCCATGCTGCTTTTGTGTCTATAGCTGTTCTATTCTTTTATTGTTTATGGCGCCATTCTGTCTAGCGAGTAATGTTGACGATCTGCTTCGCAAGCTGTCTATTTCATTCTGCCCTGACGACGCAACCCGAACTGGTTGTGAAATATCGGCTAATAAACCCATTTAACGTCGTGGAACAACTCGTTTTTGCATATTCACACCGACGTACGACCTTATGTTTTCATCACTAATTTTAGTCTGACCATGGTCGTATCAGACTTATTCCCTATTGTTCCATAGTTTCTATTAATTGACAAGTCGCCAACCACCGTCTAGTGACTATGCTACCGTCTAATGTTATACGCACTCCACATTCAACTTTATTCTCTATTGTCTGACATAGAAATCTAGCAATTCATGTAATTTCACCAAGATTTTAGAATAATAAGTCATTCACACTTAGGCATAAGTTTATCTTGCTGATTGATAGACAATGGGCCTAGTGACAGTGAATTCAATACTTCAATGGTATAGCTTTGAAATCGAACAATTCTATACGAAGTTAAGCTATAATTAAGTACCATGTACGCATTTAGCCGTTTATTATTTTCACAATAAGCGTCTGCTGAACACAATAATGGTCGACAAACAATAGCTATCTTTCTGTGTGATCAGCCCTCCAGTAATGGCCAGCACACGAATGCTGTTATCACAGAATTAGACAGATCGTCTCTTCTTCTGTTTGACTAGAAAGGAAACATTGGAACATGTAACGTTAATGAAATGGCACTATCTGCTGCCATAGATTGATTGCAATACCATAGCAATCGAACAATGAGCAGCCAGTTCAACATTATACACGTCAAATTGTGCGATGTTTCAGTGACTGTTATCTACCGGATCACACAGCAAAGAGACGCAGTCGATGTGAAGTTCTACAGAGAAGTTTGTGAACGTTTTTTCGTGCGGCTGCTAACTTTTTTTAAAATGATCGGAGGGCCCAACATTATCGAGAAAACTTTTGCACAATGATCTGAATTTTACGAATCTGAAGGAATCGTGACGATCGGAGCAGTTTGAAGGATTTCAGAGCAATCCGCAAGCGACGCACGACAATTTTTCCTATCTCTACAAGGTATTAAAAATTTCTTTTTGCCCACTTAATAAGTTCCTGCATGTGCCATTGTTTTGAATCAGTTTGCACTTCTAGCAAAATGATGCGGTTAAACAATCTAATTCTGTGGCTGTTATATACATATGTATTTCAGTCCGAGAAATATCAACGCTGTAAGAGGTTCACAGACGGTCGTCAAAATCATAGATATCTCAGCAACTGCATCAGTGTCGCCGGTGGTATTTTAATAAACTCGTTCTTCAACACAGAAAAGCAGAAACGTCTTCGCTATGGAACTTAATCCTTGAAATCAATCAGATTTCTATGATTAAAACTGTCGGTGTATGACATTTTATTCCACAGTTTCTACCGACAGCTGCAAGAAAACTGTGGTGTAAATGACGTGAATTGACTGCTACTGTGGTGTAATTCTCGTTGCAACAGTCTCGTGACGCCTGTTCATCAAAGGTTGATGGTAATTAATTAAACGAGCTTCCACCAAACTTGCCTCAACCGAATCACACACACGCTTTAAAATTTCTACATTAAAATCGTCAATGCTATTGACATTGACACAAATATTTCTATGATCGCTTAAAGCGCTTGAGTTGTTTTTATATTTAATAGTTGTTTAATTTTTTAATAATTAGTTGTTTTTGTGTTCGTTATATCTTAAATGAAATGGACGAGCAGTTTTACCTATATATTGGCCATTACAAAATTTGCAAGTGAATTGATAAATTACACAAATCACATCACAGACATAGTAAGAAGGCAATTTGTCACCTAGATCACAATTATTGTGCTTATAGATCGGTCTATGACTGAACACATTACGCAGCTTTTTATTACCGGTACTAACAAAATTGATATCTAATTGGTACTTGCGAATACTGTAGTTTATTTTTCTTATAAGACTATCACTAACAAAAGGAAGTTTTAGAGTACAGTTATTGGATTTTCCGTCTTTTTTGTATTTCTTATTTATTTGATTTTTCTGAGCCATTTTTATGTCTTGTTGAGAGTAACCGTTACGCAATAAATTATCTTCGCACTTACTTATTGAATTGCACTGGTACTCATTCGGTAGAAGATTGCTGTTCCTTAATTCAAGGTCTTTGAATTTTTGATTTAGGAAATTGGTTTTTACTGAATTAGGAAGCCAACTGTCTTTTTTAACGTGTTACCAGAGGCTAGCTCTTTTGTATATTTTTGGTGAACTACCTTGCAATTATCAACCCAAATACTCAAGTCAAGAAAGTTGAGAACACCATTTTTTGGAACTTCGAGAGGGAATTTAATATTGTCGTTAATAGAGTTGAAGACTTCAAGTATCTCATTGAAGATGTTATCGTTTCTCTTTATAGGCCCAATGATACAATCATCAATGTATCTTTTGTAAATGATTTTAGAAAAATTGATGTTTGATTTTAATTTAGAAATGGCCTTTTCTTCAATGTAGTTCAAAAAACTATAGAGAAAGGAGGCGCATAGTGCGATCCCATGGGGACTCCTTTTATTTGTAAATAGATTTTCTCATTAAAAGTGATTTCATAATTATATGAAATAAATTTTAGCATGGTCATAAATTCGTCCAAACTAATGTTGAAGTTGTTAATAACGTTCCAGTGCTTTTTTGAAAAATTCTCTATCATCTGCAAAGCAGTATCAATAGGAACGCTGGGATACAAATTGACAGCGTCTAAGGAAATGAACACAGAATCACTACACAAATTATCAAATTTTCGCCTGCTTATTTCTTTAATCAATTCTAAAGAACTCGAGAGGTGCGCAGGCCTCCCGCCTTCTGCTATTGCATATATCTATTGTAGACATGAACTGAGACTGATCAGACTGCAAAGTCTCAACCAAGCAAGAAGTTTCTACTTTTTCATATTTAACTGATTCATCTCATCTCTCCGAACATCCATCACTACAGCAGTAGATAGCACTAATCGACTGTCATTTTATCTTTAAATCTTTTCATTTTTTACTTCATTTCATATACTTAGTATTAAATTTGGAAATAGCCCGAGGTTATTGAAGTCAAAAGCAAGATTGTTAGGAGCGCACTACATGTTTCAGTAAATCATTTGCCATCTCCTCAGGTGAAGCAATTTTTTCTCTAATAAGGATAAAGTTGTGCCTGAGTCTAATGTCTAATGCTGTGTACAAATACACATGTGATCACTGTGAAAAGTGGTACGTGGGTAGCTCTATCCGCCATTTTGCTACCATGCAGAATCAACGAGCATTTGAAAGCGTATCCAACACCAACCGAAATAAGCATGCATACACATCCAGCACAGAAAGAAAATGTCGATATTATTGCCTGTACTGAATACCCTAGATTTCTGGAATCAATTATAATAAAGAAGCACTCTCATGAATGAAAGGGCAAGCTCCATCAATACGTTGCTAGATTTGTAATTCATGGATCTTTTGTGCATTTTATTGACCTTCCGAATTTATTAGTGACTTTAGTGATTTTATCTCGGTGACCTAATGACTTGTAATTTTGTAATTAAACATTGTTTTAACTTTGTTTGTTTAATTTCACCTGAGGATGGCAAATGATTTGCTGAAACATGCTGTACGCTCATAGCAATCTTGTTTTTGATTTCAATAGTCTTTACTATTTAAAATTTTAAATGATAGCATCATATTTCTCAAACTATTGCTCCCTGAAGTTCCCCGTTGCAGTCGAAAGATTGGGTAGATTATGGTAGATAATAGCACATGCTGTAGTTTTGGCTTTTATTTTATTATTATGCTCAAATTATAGGAAATGCTTTCCACAAAATGTGATGAGTTGAGAAATTAATCCGCAACACTTTTCCTGCACATCAACAACCAAGCAACAACAATGGCCAGCTTGGAAACAAGTGGTTTCGACAGTAGACTCCTAATGAGCAAAGATCAAACATTTCCGCTACCCGCTGATGTCCAGCTCATCATGTTATTGTTGGCGCGGATGATAAGAGACAATTGAAATATCACTAAGAGGACGATTGACATAATCCTGACCAGGTGGCGTCAATCAACTCAATTTTCTTGCACAGATCCAGCATAAATAATGTCAGAAATCACTTTTATCTTCCGTGAACGAAATTTGATATCAACATTTCGCATTCTTTAATCCTAAGAAGTAACAATACTTTGTGATAGAATCTCCATGAGGGGCAACGTCAAATTGTCGGATGATAAACATGTCAAAATTATGGAAATAGAATAATTAAATATTGAGTTGCATTCTCAGTTGAAAAATGGAAACAGAACTGAATAACTGCTATTTCATCCAATACCAGAAATACTGACACAGGCATGGCGAATATGTCCATTGCATGACAAATTTTAGACAAATTGGATAAATAATTTTTGTCTGAGATAAGTGATATTCGCTAAAATCTTAATAGTTCTGATGCTTTTTGAAGATGTTCTTTCTTTTGATGCATAATGCATGCATTTGCTTATTTAAATGACACTAGACTATAGAAGCGAATACATTAAGGCCTATATACAATTAAAATACATGGTGGTATTAATTGGAATGCGACAGCAACATAGGATATTTTAGCCGAGGTCTGAGATAAGTTTTACATATAATTACTAGCAAATGTTAGGCAACGAAGCAAATGAGAAGAGGCTCTTACCTTTATTTGGTTTGATGTTGGGAAGGCAAGGGAGGGAGGGCAACCATGGCAAAGGAATATGCCCTGTAGGCCTTGGCCTACCATCTTTAATAAGACAGTTTCATCACGTGATCTGTGAAAGGGGGTTCATGCGGACATCACGAAACATCATCGAGGGGGCTGGAAGGGGTTAAAATTATGCATTTATCACGTGATTTATGAATGGCCCTCAGTCCCCGGTGATTGTCTATTGTGTAAGTTGTTCCTGCTAATCAACATATATTCACAATACATGCGTTGTTTTCATCAATTTCTTTCTTTGATCCCTCTATTACATGCACTGAATTCCAGCTCTCGTTCGATAAAATATTTGTTGCTAGGAATTGATTGTTATGTAAGGCAGTAGATCAATGCATGATTAAGTCACATGCATGCACATGCATGTATTACGAACAGAACTACCAAATTGCATTGATTGCATTTTGTTATATATTATAATATTTGTCTTATATTGCATTATTCGGCTGAGGAAAGTCTGTTTATTGATATAACTTTCGGCAATAAATGCACTTTGGTGCAGTGCTATCAATGATGTTTTTCTAGTATGGCAATGAGTCAATCAATATGAAATCGTGTAATTATTTAAACTGACAAAACTCTGCATTCATGTCGATATATCAACTATAAAACATGTCAATCACCTCTATATGAATCAAAATGAGTACAAAGAGATTTACAGGCAATCTCAGTTGAATTGATTCAACAAAATCAGTAACCGCAGATGAAAAATAGGCCTACATGTCATGTAGAATGTAGATCCGTTGTATAACGTATACGTATATACGATTATCATACAGCACATCATATAATAAGATAATTTATGGATCGCATTTTTGGTAGTAAAGCATACTGAAGTGTTACCTACTCAGAAATACTGTCGATACCGAACATTTAACAGAACATGTTGTAAGCCTACAACATTATGCGTAATAATCAACTTATAATTTAAAAGTTGACGCCAACTTCTTCATAATCTCCCATATACCCGTTCCCGAAATTCTACTATCTATTCAACTATTGCTAACTTTCCGTCAATTGTGAACGGTCCGGCCCTTATCAGTTCGAATTTTATGACAGATTTTCCTGAATTAAAGGATAGGCTTCTTCTTGAGTTCATGCTATGCTGTGATTTCAATGTCAAATGTCTATTAGTCCGCAACCAGAACGAGTTTCTGCAGGGAACGAGGACGACAATGAGACTTTCACAGAATGATGTACACCCTATGTCTACTACGAATCTGCACGTCTGCCGAGTTCTAGTGAGTTCCTCTTCTTGTAAGACAGGATCAAAGAAAAACACATGTAAATCCAATGGGACGCATATTGCAGTTTTTGGCTAAAATGAAATTTTGTATGTTTTCTCTGATTAAACGAAACGTACTAAGCCCAGAGTCACAATTTTTGACATGGAATGTCTTCAGGTCATTTCCTATCATACGCATGTGCTTTTATCATGTTTCTGATCGGCGATGCATGTGAGAATGTGGTTGAAAGTGGATAAAGTTGCTCAAAATGTTTTTGTTTGCCGACATTAAGAGGCTCGCCAAATCTAAATGTGTTTAGCTTTATTGACAGGGGTGCATGAAGATGAAAGGAAATGACCTGAAGACATCCCATGCCAAAAATTATGACTCTGGGCTTTGTACGTTTCGTTTAATCAGAGAAAATACAGAAAATTTCATTTAAACCAAAAACTGCAATGTGTTTTTCTTTGATCTTGTCTGACAAGAAGAGGAACTCACTAGAACTCGGAAGATGTGCCGATTCGTAGTTAGCAGAAGATGTATATCACTCTGTGAAAGTCTCATTTTCGGCCTCGTTCCTTGCAGAAACTCGTTCTGGCTGCCGGACTATATACATCATATGCTTGAATATAGAAGAGCTGCCATTATCTAAATTCTCCGAAATGCAAACATGTAGTGGATAGTAAGTCAACTTCATTGCTTTTTACGCCACTTTCTGTTGATGGCATTGTTTTCGTCTTCACTTGGAAAGAATTTTAGAAAAGATTTTTCACTGACTAATCCTTCCAACTCATTTCTCCATTAGCATGTAATTTATCGATGGACATGTTTTCCATTTTGGCATACTTCTGGACAAGCAGAGTGCAGCATTCAAAGTGTTGTACTTGATAACCTCGGTCATCAGAAGTGTGGAACTGTATGTAGCATGGAAATACACAATCAAAAGGATCATGAAATATACAGTAAGAAAAGGATGCGTTTCAAGTCAGACGCAGACCAATGGACAAGCATGTGGAGTGTTTTCTGTGTCAGTTCAAACATTCCATCATCACTGAATCCAGTCATTCAATATTCACATTCAAAGTTTATGTTTGCGGATGAATCATCGGTCCATTTACCTCTCATTTGGCCAAAAATGTTTCAGAAGCAGAAAGAAAATTCAAATGTGAAATTCTCTGCTCTCCGCTTTCATTTCAGGCGAGCCGGAATCATGCATAAGACTTGTCAGGACTGATGCAGCCTCAGAATATTCCTGAATAACATCTGAATTACTTCAGTAGGTAAACTGTATTTTGCCATTAAGCATCACAAAACAGAGTTCAAAAGTTTGATTGAATTACATGTTCATCCATTTTTCTAGTCATCATGAGGATGTCCCTGAACTGAGGCATTTATTCATTGTTTGTTTCTGTTGCATGTTTAAGTCATTCACTTTCATGAATTTATCGAACGGTGATTTCTTTAACTCATATCTCAGGATTTTCGGGTACCATGGTGAATCACCTATCTACCGGCAGTAATTGTGCATAAGTATCGATGCATTGAGTTCAGCCAACATGAAGATGGATAACAGCTCAGAGGAACATGAACAACAACTACTTCAGCAATAGGTTGAAATTCTTGAAGAAAAAGTGGAAGAAGATAACACGCAATATCCGCAAGTTCTTTACTCTCTTGCGTGGAATTGATTTTTAGGCTTCCACTTCTTTATCTGATGAGTGTCTGAAATTCACGTCCGAGAGCTGGAAAGTCTGCTTTGTATTTTGCTGTCTTTGAAGACGAAAGTGATTGGGAATTGCTAAGTGGAGAGGACGAACGGTGTTGTCATTGTCTTCGCATCTGTCATCTATCAAGTGACATGTGACAGAACGAGACGTGCGAAATACTGCACAGGGACATAAAGTGTGAAAACATTTTTGTTGGCACTGATGGCCACCTTTTATTAGGTGATTTGGACCTTGCGTTTGATTGCTCGAAGGAGAAATATCCTTCAGGCATTTGCGGCACGTTTGAGTACATGGCGCCGGAGGTAGTGAGGTATCCATACTACTCCTACCCAGTCGATGTCTTCAGCATGGGCATGTTACTCCTGTCACTGATCAACGGGATATGCCGGGAATTCGATCCTAAGCTATCAAAAGAGGAGAAGATGGCAATTGTGGAGTCAGGAGACTTCATTCAACCGACGTTCGAGATGGACCCACAACTCACTAATTTACTGAACAGAATGTTGTGTGTCTGCCCGGATAGACGTTCGTCACTAACAGCTGTGATCCGCCACCCGTTTTTCGAAGGAGTAGACTGGGAAATGGTGAGACAGAAGGAGTACCCACCAGCTGTAATGATGCTGAACATGAAGCATTCCGGGAAAAAGGTGACTATTCGCGGCGAGCCGGTACTTGTTTCAGACTTCTCTTTCCCGAAGCCTTGATGATGTAACCTGTAAATACGTGTACATTCTTTCTTATACTTCCTTTTCTACAAGAGTACTTTGCATATCAACAAAGATTTGTTTTTATTCAACAAACTTGGAGACTGATTTGGGAATGATTATTGTTGCAGAGTAATTTCTACTTTTGGTAATACCTGTATGTTGAGCATATATTTTCATATCACATCTGTAGATAAGCAATAATAATACAATATCGAATATCAATCAATTTTAAATAAGTGCGATTGAATAGATATGATGAATCGAAATAACATTCGCTTATTCTAATAAATAAAAAAGAATAACTTGAATAGATAAAAATAAAAAATAGCGCTTATTCTTTTGTCATCCATAAGAGGTTAAGTTTTGCACTTTTATTTCCGCTCTTGTAGCGTCGATCTGCATGTATGCTGGTGCATAAACAATGAAATGCTTTTCTTCATAGCGAAATTCGGAAGTTGACGTACTCAAGATGATTATACCAACATTTTTCATCAGATAATTTTGTTAATTGATTGAATAAAACGAATTTTCATCAATTAAAATAGCCTCAGTGTTGAAAGTTATAGGAGTATAATGATCAGGATGTATGATCAACGATTAAGATGGATACGACACATACTTCTCAGTAAACTTCAACACTCTGTCTTCCTAGTCCGAGGCATCTATCCAGGCAAACAGATCGTTTACTTAGAAAGTCTTCTGACTTGCATGCGTGGTCCCTTGCGCTTAGAGGAAAGGGTGCTGGCATTCACATCAACATTCACTAATCCATAATAGGTTATGAAGACGATGAAAATCGTATGCATTTGGCATTGGTATACAGTGAAATATTCGTGTCAATGAAAATTTGGTAGCACCATCTAGAACTAACACTGATTAATCTATAAGCAAATAAGTTATATGAAAGAATGAGCGAAGCTTATTTAATAAAAAAGCCTCATCAATGAAGATCATGAGACTCCACTACTACAGAGTGTAAAGAAAGAATTAGTGAAATGATTGAATATAAAGCAAAGTTTTGAACTAGCTGGAGAAATGCATCAAAGTCAGTTGAAAATTCCGTATTTTATAGGAATATTGTAAATATGTGTATCTATCAATTTGAAATCAATTAATGAAATCTGAAATGAAATGAAAACATTCACATTTACTGATAAGAAAGCAAGCGTTTCATTTCGGTTACTTGTTTGTTTTTGACCGTTGGACAAATCTATCGCCCACTGATAACTCCGAAAATTAAATTAAATCATTAAGAGATTCAGGCGCTCTAAACATTTTCATAATTGGAAGACAATACCCGGTATATCTTCTGATGGCTTATTATAAGTTTGATTCAATGATGATTATATCAAAAAAATTCAATTTTCATAGTTTCTGTTGCATGCATCGTTAAAAGAATTTACCAAAAATTCATATTTCTAAGTCTGCAGACCAGAAGCATCGTAAATGCTGTTCCAATTCGAAGAACAAAGGGGATAACTAAACTTCTACATGGCGATAAGTTAATTCAACTTGATCATCCTCATTAATGAATGGAATGTATCAGATGTTCTTGAGCAATACCTTTTCAGTAAATCTTATTTGTGGTGCATCTTTATTGTGCATTTAACACATCTAAAAATCCATTCATCACCAGAAAACGAATTATTTGATCAAATTGCCGGTCAAATTTCATTAAACAATAAGGTTGTGTTAAGAGTGATAGCCTGCGTCAAGTAATCTTCAATTTTTATTTTCCGTGTCCTGCTAATCACTTAAGAAATCAAGACATCCTTCTATACCAAAGTAATGCATGGAGCAAAAGATTTCACAGCGTTTATAAAATACGGAAACAGAATTTCAATTCGATGAAAAGTGTGTGATAATTCATTGACCATCGTGCAACTATTTGTGAAACGGTCGGGAAATATTTTCAGATGAAAACTTTTATTTTTTCATTTTGGTTTTCACGTTAGTAAAATGCAATTATTGGTTCTATCAGCTTTTGTAGATGGCATTAAAATGACTGAACTGTTCGGCGGGAGAGTTCGAAGTGAACATTTTGGACAAGATGCGCAATGCATGCCTGCAAGCAGAAATCAAAATACACTGAATCTCTATTTGCTAGGTATTTAGTGGATAAATTAATGAATTCTCTAGAATGATGAACTTATTACAAATATCATCTACTTCTTTCACGAGTCTGTGTAGCACAACTATGGCCGTCCTGCATTGCCGACATTTTGTTCAAATTGACGTTCACGATTCGCTGATGAGTAACATTGCATGATAAATATTATGTTCAAGGGATACAAGTAATGAGGGATACAAGTGGTACACAAATGCAAGCTAAGTGTGGTGTCATTCACAGTATTCTCTCTGAGACAAACTGTTGGAGTGAGGGCATAATTCATTTGTTCCTCGATTTGTTGAATTCATGAATGACGAGATTTTAAACATTCTGAAATATCATGGAAACCAAAGAAAGAAAAAGTAAATCGATTTGCTACTGTCTGTATTCTGTAGCAGACTGACCATGGTTGTTGAACATTGCACGTAAATTATAACTCAAACCACTACTCACAATGAGTGTCCGTCGCTCGCCGCCTGCTTTTTATTCATCGGCTTTGCTACATTTAGGCCTGTTAATGATGTAGCAGAGATGACTGAAGTGTTGTTTATAAATACTAACACTCACATGCATGTTCTGCATGTACAACACTCTGTACTTAAGACCGATACACGATGACTATCTCATTTTTGTTAAAACTTCTAAAATCTACCATGTACATAGAAATCATTACATGCAAATCGAAAATGCGCACCTCTCAGGTGTTTCGTTATAGGCCGATAGTTGGTAAATTTTTGACACGCATTGGTTGGGTTAAATCAACATTGCAACTAACTAAATAAATGAACATTCTGCACATTAGGGCTATTATAGTGTCTTACTTCCATGTGGCCGAAATTCTATTTGTCCAACTTATATTCTTTTTTGAGATTTGCAATTATCAATTAAACTCATCAGGGCTTCTGAAATCCCCTGAGTCGTAAAAGACAAAAAGCAGTCGACATTAGATTCCGTTTTTCTTTAGATAGAAGTTTGATTTCCATACACTGTTGAACAATAACCTTCAGCTATTGTTTTTACAATCTTTTTTAACAAATACATGTAATAGATTGTTTTTCAGATTCAGAATAGTTGCAATATACACTATTCACCTACAGGTATTGGGAGCCTGTAGGCCAGTGTACAGGCGTTACTATCAATAAGTACGAAAATTTAGCTCACAGGGCAATTATTCAAACTAAATTGAGCTCGAACATTGTCACTCCGCTTAAACGGGGATAAGAGGGATAAGCGGGAGAGAAATCTCGCACCCAAACAATCCGCCTTTCCGGAGTGCAGTGTGATAGGCAATTCCTCAAATGTTTGTTAAGCTAGAAAGATGTATGACTACTTTTATGCAAGAAAACAGTAATATGCGTCTTGCAGATAAGTGTTTCATGTGCAAAAATCAAATACAAACGTCCGTCCGCTCAATGTACATGTAATTCAGTACATGTACATTATTTCTTTTGCTTTCTTTTCTACAAGAGCACTATATGCATATCAAGAAATATTTGTTTTTCATTTAAACATACTTGTGGAGTGATTTGGGAATGATAATTGTAGCAGAATAATTTGCACTTTTGGTAACATGTTGAACATGCAAGTATATCTTATTTCAGATACATGAGCAATAATAATACAACATCAAATATTTATCAATCTAATTCAGTGCTATAAATGACTATAAATGACATAACAGAAGAAAACGAAATAACGACTATTAAAACACAGTTCGGAATGAACGGCGAACTAAATGAACCCGAAAAAATCTCAGGTGAACAAGAAGCTGAATGAACTGCAAAATTCCCACACTCAAATGCATTCATCAATTGACTAACTCTTTACAAATGCCACTTTATAAAACTGAATGAAGCTTGTGATAATGATGATACGGACTGGAAAAGAAGCATAAGCGATACGAAAATGATTTCACATTTGTTTAAAGGTTTGACTCATAAATTCCACATTTTAAAAAATCAATAATCTTTTCATAGTATTAGGTTTACCACCTTTTATCGACAAAAAAATGACAAAAACTTCTGCCAGCATCATTGCTCTGACTTTGTGTTCATTTTTATTTGCTGATCAATCGATTATGATTAGCTTGTATTTTCATAATTCAAACCTCATCAATTTGACGTTTGGTATTTAATTCACTGGAAGTACAGTATCTTTGTCACCAAAGATCTAAAAAAACATTTTCTAAGGCTATGTGCACTTGCTATGTAGTAGGCCTGCTATTCTTGCTATATTTAACTTAAGTATGCAAGTTTCTATGCAATTGTATAATTTGATTAATAACCGCTAGAATGGCTTTCTATGTAACTTTCGCAAGTGAAAAGAGTTTACTGAATAAGATGATTTTAACCCATCAAATTAATACCTAAAGCTTGAAATACAACTCAAAAATCAGAATTTGTTCCATTTATATTCAATATACATGCACAATCAAATATGAACAGACTTGCAGTAATTAATGTTTTTGAATGTCAAGTTTAAGCGGTCATTCGATCATCAGTGAGATATTACCAATCATCAAGGGTGCCTGTACTCTCAGATTCTTGTAACAAACGAAGAAACGATGAATTCCAACAGCTTTATGGTGAATATCTATTGTAGATGATAGCAATAGAAAAAACCTCTCCCGAGTGAAAATTACTGCCCATGTATGACTATATGAAATTCAATAAAATATAATTGTGCCGACGTTTCGCGTCCAGACGCTTAGTCGTGGCAGAACTAGTACAGATAATGAAAGAGTGATTTACAAAACTCTAATTCTCGTTGCAACAGTCTCGTGACGCCTGTTCATCAAAGGTTGATGGTAATTAATTATACGAGCTTCCACCAAACTTGCCTCAACCGAATCACGCACACGCTTTAAAATTTCTACATTAAAATCGTCAATGCTATTGACATTGCCACAAATATTTCTATGATCGCTTAAAGCGCTTGAATTGTTTTTATATTTAATACTGTTTTTGTGTTCGTTATATCTTAAATGAAATGGACGAGCAGTTTTACCTATATATTGGCCATTACAAAATTTGCAAGTGAATTGATAAATTACACAAGTCACATCACAGACATAGTAAGAAGGCAATTTGTCACATAGGTCACAATTATTGTGCTTATAGATCGGTCTATGACTGAACACATTACGGAGCTTTTTATTACCGGTACTAACAAAATTGATATCTAATTTGTACTTGCGAATACTGTAGTTTATTTTTCTTATAAGACTATCACTAACAAAAGGAAGTTTTAGAGTACACTTATTGGATTTTCCGTCTTTTTTGTATTTCTTTTTTATTTGATTTTTCTGAGCCATTTTTATGTCTTGTTGAGAGTAATCGTTACGCAATAAATTATCTTCGCACTTACTTATTGAATTGCACTGGTACTCATTCGGTAGAAGATTGCTGTTCCTTAATTCAAAGTCCTTGAATTTTTGATTTAGGAAATTGGTTTTTACTGAATTAGAAAGTCAACTGTCTTTTTTAACGTGCTACCAGAGGCTAGCTCTTTTGTATATTTTTGGTGAACTACCTTGCAATTATCAACCCAAATACTCAAGTCAAGAAAGTTGAGAACACCATTTTTTTTGAACTTCGATAGTAATTTAATATTGTCGTTAATAGAGTTGAAGACTTCAAGTATCTCATTGAAGATGTTATCGTTTCTCTTTATAGGCCCAATGATGCAATCATCAATGTATCTTTTGTAAATGATTTTAGAAAAATTGATGTTTGATTTTAATTTAGAAATGGCCTTTTCTTCAATGTAGTTCAAAAAAATTATAGAGAAAGGAGGCGCATAGTGCGATCCCATGGGGACTCCTTTTATTTGTAAATAGATTTTCTCATTAAAAGTGATTTCATAATTATATGAAATAAATTTTAGCATGGTCATAAATTCGTCCAAACTAATGTTGAAGTTGTTAATAACGTTCCAGTGCTTTTTTGAAAAATTCTCTATCATCTCCAAAGCAGTGTCAATAGGAACGCTGGGATACAAATTGACAACGTCTAAGGAAATGAACACAGAATCACTACACAAATTATCAAATTTTCGCCTGCTTATTTCTTTAATCAATTCTAAAGAACTCGAGAGGTGCGCAGGCCTCCCGCCTTCTGCTATTGCATATATCTATTGTAGACATAAACTGAAACTGATCAGACTGCAAAGTCTCAACCAAGCAAGAAGTTTCTACTTTTTCATATTTAACTGATTCTTCTCATCTCTCCAAACATCCATCACTTACAGCAGTAGATAGCACTAATCGACTGTCATTTTATCTTTAAATCTTTTCATTTTTTACTTCATTTTATATACTTCGTATTTAATTTGGAAGTAGCCCGAGGTTATTGAAGTCAAAAGCAAGATTGTTAGGAGCGCACTGCATGTTTCCGCAAATCATTTGCCATCTCCTCAGGTGAAGCAATTTTTTCTCTAATAAGGATAAAGTTGTGCCCGAGTCTAATGTCTAATGCTGTGTACAAATACACATGTGATCACTGTGAAAAGTGGTACGTGGGTAGCTCTATCCGCCATTTTGCTACCATGCAGAATCAACGAACATTTGAAAGCGTATCCAACACCAACCGAAATAAGCATGCATGCACATCCAGCACAGAAAGAAAATGTCGATATCATTGCCTTTACTGAATACCCTAGATTTCTGGAATCAATTATAATAAAGAAGCGCTCTCATGAATGAAAGGGCAAGCTCCATCAATACGTTGCTAGATTTGTAATTCATGGATCTTTTGTGCATTTTATTGACCTTCCGAATTTATTTGTGACTTTAGTGATTTTATCTCGGTGACCTAATGATCTGTAATTTTGTAATGAAAGATTGTTTTAACTTTGTCTGTTTGATTTCACTTGAGGATGGCAAATGATTTGCTGAAACATGCTGTACGCTCCTAGCAATCTTGTTTTTGATTTCAATAGTATTTGCTATTTAAAATTTTAAATGATAGCATCATATTTCTCAAACTATTGCTCCCTGAAGTTCCCCCACCTATGAGAATTTTCCGCCTACAGGCGGAAATTTTTGATATTCCGCCTTGAAAGGCCGAAATCGGTTCGGTCTCGTGAATCGTAAAATCCATCAAAAAAATCAGACCCCCTACCCCCTTACCCTTAGTCATTTTTTAAAAATTCTTTTGTCATTTTTCGGGCAAAAGAGATAATTATTTTAGAGGATTTTATAACTTTGTTGCTTGTACATTGTGCGGCTAGCTATTCTTGATGCACTTTTGTCATTTTAGCGCATAGGTTTACCTACAATCTTTCAAAGTATGTCAACATGTTGTAATATACATCGATTTTGTACTTTGCACTAGCAAAGCGACTTTCTTCAAAGACCTCAAAACTATTCAGGATGAAAAGCAGAGGAAGAGTGTTGGTGCTTTCTTGGAAAAGATCAGGAGTACGCGGTACACTGTAGCGGGTTTAGCGCGCAAAGAAAGCATTGCAAAGGTGTTGTTTCTCGACCGAATGAACTTGCGCTTGCAAATCAAGTTCCACAACGACATCCTACCATATTTTAGAAGCTATTTTTCCAGCATGAAGATCCGAAGATGGATCAGCTGCATCCATCAATGTGGCGTTTGACATTGAATCTTCTTTCGTTCTTTGTGACTCCAGAGGCATTGAAACAGAGTCAACAAGACAGAGCTGCATTGCTTGATGCTTTGCAGAGGGAAGAGAGTCTTCTTCCGCTGAAGTCCATGTTCGTTGTCACTTCCTGTACAGAATACTTGCAGAAATGCATGGGAAAATCTACTGACTTCTTGAAAAGTGTTCGATCCGCCTATCTTCGATCCACTAGGTATCTTCTTACAAAACTCCCTCTAGAAAACCCATTCAAATCCGCTTTGTCGTCTTTATCTCCCAGCCAGCGTGACACTTCAACGGCCCTTGATTCCATGAAATACCTGGCATCATGTGTGAATGCAGATCATTCAGTCCTTGCATTGCCGGAAATCCACGCCTACGTTTCGACCACCAGTGACAATAATCAAGTGATGGAAATGAGGCCGAAAGAAAGGCTGGACAGCTACTGGTACCGTGTAACAGCTGAAATGAATTGGCCAAATTTGTGGAGTGTTATAAAGCGCGCATTGACCTGTTTCCACGGACCCGATGTCGAAGGGGCGTTCAACCGAATGGGGCAGCTGATCAGGAACGACCGAAGTCGGCTCGATGTTGCCAATGTATCGGCTCAGTTGACCATCAAGTATTCCTTGAAGGCCAAACAAAAACGTGGGTTTTCTTGCTTTCATCGAACGGATATTCGAAGAATCCCATTCTACACAAATTTATTGCCAAGCATGACCAACTCTTGGAAGATGCTACGTGCGTCACAGGCAGGGTCTGAGCTGGCCTATTCAAGAGCACGAGACTTCTCCTAGAAAGAAGAAAAAGACTGGAAAAATTGCAGGGATCAACGAGAGGAACTGCCTTGATCCGAAGAAACCTTTGGCTGTCTCGTGGTATGCCTGATCAAAGTCGGGTTTCTGAAGATCCTCCCCACACCCAAGCAGTCGATGCATCGGAACTGCCTTCTGAAGGTGCCCAGGGCAACAAAAGACCAGCAGAAGATCCTGTGGACAAGAGCCAGCCCAGAAAGAAGATGAGGCAAACTACACTGTTTTCCCACTTGCCATAGAGTTAGGGATTTTTGACTTGTGACTTGTCTGTGATTCATATGCATGTGCTATTAATACCAGTGTGATATTTTATATAGATTAAATGTTTTCACACAAAGCATGTACATAGGTTAAAAATGTTCTTGTTGAAATATGTATCACAATATGTAGGGTTAGCCGCGCCTAATAGGATACGACGACGATTAATAATTAGGCCTACATCGTCTTCGATTGAGCATGCGCGCTGATTCACCTGTATTTGTTCAAGAATTGTACTGGATGCTACAGTATGCATTTAAACGAAAGCGCTTTGTTATGCGCTTTGTGCTCATATTATTTGAAAGGAAACTTCGGTCTGTTTCTGCATGTTTTTCCAATTTCTACAAATGCCAAAATTAACTGGACATATGGTTCTCTATATGATTATATAATAGCGCCTACGTGTACGTCAGATTACCAATTTGTGTTAAAAATATGTCTACCATGCCAGCCGGCACTAGTGCTTTGCAATGTTGATAATCTCTTTTTGCGTGGAGTTTTTATCTCTAAGATAATTTTAAAACTTTAAAAGATCCCCGAAAAACATTTTCCATACTAATTTTTCCGCCTTGCGGAAAGTAGATAATTCTCATGGGTGAGTTCCCCGTTGCAGTCGAAATATTGGGTAGATAATGGTAGATAATAGCACATGCTGTAGTTTTGGCTTTTATTTTATTATTATCCACAACTTTCTTTTAGGAAATACTTTCACATATAAACATTATTTAATTATAAAAATTAATTCACAAATATAATCACAAAATGTGATGAGTTGAGAAATTAATCCGCAACACTTTTCCTGCACATCAACAACCAAGCGACAACAATGGCCAGCTTGGAAACAAGTGGTTTCGACAGTACACTCCTAATGAGCAAAGATCAAACATTCCCGCTACCCGCTGATGTCCAGCTCATCATGTTATTGTTGGCACGGATGATAAGAGACGATTGAAGTATCACTAAGTGGCCGATTGACATAATCCTGACCAGGTGGCGTCAATCAACTCAATTTTCTTGCACAGATCCAGCATAAATAATGTCAGAAATCACTTTTCATCTTCCGTGAACGAAATTTGATATCAACATTTCGCATTCTTTAATCCTAAGAAGTAACAATACTTTGTGATAGAATCTCCATGAGGGGCAACGTCAAATTGTCGGATGATAAACATGTCAAAATTATGGAAATAGAATAATTAAATATTGAGTTGCATTCTCAGTTGAAAAATGGAAACAGACCTGAATAACTGCTATTTCATCCAATACCAGAAATACTGACACAGGCATGGCGAATATGTCCATTGCATGACAAATTTTAGACAAATTGGATAAATAATTTTTGTCTGAGATAAATAATATTCGCTAAGATCTTAATAGTTCTGATGCTTTTTTGAAAATATTCTTTCTTTTCATACATAATGCATGCATTTGCTTATTTAAATGACACTAGACTATAGAAGCAAATACATTAAGGCCTATATACAATTTAAATACATGGTGGTATTAATTGGAATGTGACAGCAATATAGGATATTTTAACCGAGGTCTGAGATAAGTTTTACAGATAATTACTAGCAAATGTTAGGCAACGAAGCAAATGAGAAGAGGCTCTTATCTTTATTTGGTTTGATGTTGGGAAGGCAAGGGAGAGAGGGCAACCATGGCAAAGGAATATGCCCGTGAAGGCCTTGGCCTAATATCTTTAATAAGACAGTTTCATCACGTGATCTGTGAAAGGGGGTTCATGCGGACATCACGAAACATCATCGAGGGGGCGGGAAGGGGTTAAAAATTATGCATTTTGACATCACGTGATTTATGAATGGCCCTCAGTCCCCGGTAATTGTCTATGTGTAAGTTGTTCCTGCTAATCAACATATATTCAGAACACATGCGTTGTTTTCATCAATTTCTTTCTTTGATCCTTCTATTACAGGCACTGAATTTCCAGATCTCGTTCGATAAAATATTTGTTGCTAGGAATTGATTGTTATGTAAGGCAGTAGATCAATGCATGATTAAGTCACATGCATGCACATGCATGTATTACGAACAGAACTATCAAATTGCATTGATTGCGTTTTGTTATATATTATAATATTTGTCTTATATTGCATTATTCGGCTGAGGAAAGTCTGTTTATTGATATAACTTTCGGCAATAAATGCACTTTGGTGCAGTGCTATCAATGATGTTTTTCTAGTATGGCAATGAGTCAATCAATATGAAATCGTGTAATTATTTAAACTGCCAACACTCTGCATTCATGTCGATATATCAACTATAAAACATGTCAATCACCTCTATATGAATCAAAATGAATACAAAAAGAATTGCAGGTAATCTCAGTTGAATTGATTCAACAAAATCAGTAACCGCAGATGAAAAATAGGCCTACATGTCATGTAGAATGTAGATCCGTTGTATAACGCATGCGTATATACGAATATCATACAGCACATCATATAATAAGATAATTTATGGATCGCATTTTTGGTAGTAAAGCATACTGAAATGTTACCTACTCAGAAATACTGTCGATACCGAACATTTAACAGAACACGTTGTAGGCCTACAACATTATGCGTAATAATCAACTTATAATTTAAAAGTTGACGCCAACTTCTTCATAATCTCCCATATACCCGTTCCCGAAATTCGGTCAACTATTGTTAACTTTCCGACATCCTTCCCTCGGTCAAGATCAACGTCAATTGTGAACGGCCCGGGACCTATCCGTTCGAATTTTATGACAGTTTTCCTAATTTCCAAGATAGGCTTCTTCTTGAGTTCATGCTATGCTGTGATTTCAATGTCAAATGTCTATACATCATGTGCTTGAATATAGAAGAGCTGTCATCATCTAAATTCTCCGAAATGCAAACATGTGGTGGATAGTAAGTCAACATCATTGTACTTTAAACACATTGCTTTTTACGCCACTTTCTGTTGATGGCAATGTTTTCGTCTTCACTTGGAGAGAAATTTAGAAAAGATTTTTCACTGACTAATCCTTTCAACTCATTTCTCCATTAGCATGTAATTTATCTATGGACATGTTTTCCATTTTGGCATACTTCTGGACAAGCAGAGTGTAGCATTCAAAGTGTTGTACTTGATAACCTCGGTCATCAGAAGTGTGGAACTGTATGTAGCATGGGAATACACAATCAAAATGATCATGAAACATACAGTAAGAAAAGGATGCGTTTCAAGTCAGACGCAGACCAATGGACAAGCATGTGGAGTGTTTTCTGTGTCAGTTTAAACATTCCATCATCACTGAATCCAGTCATTCAATATTCACATTCAAAGTTTATGTTTGCGGATGAATTATCGGTCCATTTACCTCTTCTTTGGCCAAAAATGTTGCAGAAGCAGACAGAAAATTCAAATGTGAAATTCTCTGCTCTCCGCTTTCTTTTCAGGCGAGCCGGAATCATGCATAAGACTTGTCAGGACTGATACAGCCTCAGAATATTCCTGAATAACATCTGAATTACTTCAGTAGGTAAACTGTATTTTGCCATTAAGCATCACAAAACAGAGTTCAAAAGTTTGATTGAATTACATGTTTATCCATTTTTCTAGTCATCATGAGGATGTCCCTGAACTGAGGCATTCATTGCTTGTTTCTGTTGCATGTTTAAGTCATTCACTTTCATGAATTTATCGAACGGTGATTTCTTTAACTCATATCTCAGGATTTTCAGGTACCATGGTGAATCACCTCTCTACCGGCAGTAATTGTGCATAAGCATCGATGCATTGAGTTCAGCCAACATGAAGATGGATAACAGCTCAGAGGAACATGAACAACAACTATTTCAGCAATAGGTTGAAATTCTTGAAGAAAAAGTGGAAGAAGATAACACGCAATATCTGCAAGTTCTTTATTCTCTTGCATGGAATTGATTTTTAGGCTTCCACTTCTTTATCTGATGAGTGTCTGAAATTCACGCCCGAGAGCTGGAAAGTCTCTACTTTGTATTTTGCTGTCTTTAAAGACGAAGGTGATTGGGAATTGCTAAGTGGAGAGGACGAACGGTGTTGTCATTGTCTTCGCATCTGTCATCTATCAAGTGACATGTGACAGATACGGAGACACACTGTTCGCCCTCTCCAAATTCATGAGCAAAAACGACAATTTATCTGCTGGATAATGTGTCTTGATTATATGAACTTAGAATATGGACCGGAACCCCGCCAGCCGGAGATGACAGACTGATTTCTGAGTATATGGACTTCCACTTCGTAATCCTCAATGCTTGAAATTCACTTCAGAGAACTTTGGTAGAAAAGTTTGTCTTTCATTCTAACGCATGCAAAAGAGTCGTGCGGAGGATGTGCTCAGTATTCATACATGTAATTATAAAAAAAGACTTTCCGATGATACCTCCAGATGTAATAACAATGCCAATTTCTCGAATTATGTATATTACTGACGTCTCGGGCGTTCGTCCTTTGACAAGAAACGGAAAAATTCAATAGTAATATGGATTCCATGTTTTTCGAAATTCAGTTCCCCGACTCATTTCGTCACGTTGGACATTCTCTAGGGGTAAGTAAATGTGAAGGTAGTTGGATCAAATATAAAAATCATTGAGCAGTGACGACTCGTTCGACCAGTTGATGCTTGCAGTTGATTTGTGGCTTCTTCAACGATATGAAGCGTGTTTCAGCTATTTTAATTTGCATCGAATTCATTTGTTTGTTTAGGATATATGGAAATTATCAATGTTCAGATAATACATTTTTACGGTCATGACAGCTCAAACTGCGCATGTGTTCATCATACCGTAACTGCAAAATGCGGTAACGTTAATATAATCATATGACAATTTTTACTTTCAAAATTATCTTTAATATGTTTATCATCACACATATTTTTAGGTCCAATATCTTTGGATAATTTGAAATTGCACTTGCATTTGTTGTTACTGATATCCATGTTATCAATTTCAGTAGTAATTTTTAGCATCATGCTATTTTTAGCATCCTTTTCTTAATGTTCGGCCTATTCTCCAGTAGACAATGATCAACAAGATGTAATTTGAAGTGAATTTACGCAAAAGCCTCTGTTCGCATCATAAAGTTGGTTTGTACTTTTTTCTGCTGATCGTTCAAGATGTAAAATGACACGAAGCAAGTCGTAAACAGTCGGTCATCTCGCTGATGATCCCGTGTCTTTTGTAGGCCTACAAGAATCTTTTTTACTGTCAAGTGAACTTCTATAGTAATCTGCCGTTTTTGTTCGATTGAACGCAACAGTGAGTCCCTTCTTATGACTGCTGAAAGTTGCTTTTCATGCGTAAATAATTGTATTTCTTACTATATATATTTCTTCGCACATAATTCGATGTGAGTTACATAGATCGTGATGACAATTGTCATCTTTTCTAACGGCAATCACACAGCCATCGCCACTGATCCATCATCGCACTTATCTCTCCTTCATAATTAAGATGTGGCATTTTATAAATAAGTATTTCATGAAACTATCATTTATTTCATCCTGCAAAATCAAGAGCTCAAACGTGAACGCGAGACATCCAATACACAATAGCACATGTCCGTGCCGGTGAGTGGTTTCTGACCAACCAACTGTAGGACAAAGGACTCTCATTGGTTATTGAATGGACTGCGTGCTGACTTCTCATACTTATGTTCCTCACGCCTGATCTGCACACATACTGACTGAATTCACTCGTCATGAATTACAGAATAATGAAGCATCTCGGCCATCACCCGACTGAGAGGGTGTACATCGACGAAATTGAGCTTGAAGATGGCAGCACATTTGCCCAGAAATCCGTGGTCAGGGCATCTGCAAAGGCACGGAAGAGAATCATCCGAGAGAGAGACCTGATGGTTAGGATCGAGTCACGTGCAAGTGAAGACAATCCTGCAGACTTCCTCGTGCGATTACACTCAGCCCGTCAATCTTCCCCCTCGAATTATCACCTGGTCATGAGTTTGGGACCACTAGGAGACCTTCATGACTTGAGGTGCAAGATGCCGGAGCAGCGCTTTTCTACAGACGATGCAAAGCTATACCTTGCCGAGATAGTGATGGCCGTGTACTTCTTACACGAGACGTGCGAAATACTGCACAGGGACATAAAGTGTGAAAACATTTTTGTTGGCGCTGATGGCCACCTATTATTAGGTGATTTGGACCTTGCATTTGATTGCTCGAAGGAGAAATATCCTTCAGGCATTTGCGGCACGTTTGAGTACATGGCGCCGGAGGTAGTGAGGTATCCATACTACTCCTACCCAGTCGATATCTTCAGCATGGGCATGTTACTCCTGTCACTGATCAACGGGATATGCCGGGAATTCGATCCTAAGCTATCAAAAGAGGAGAAGATGGCAATTGTGGAGTCAGGAGACTTCATTCAACCGACGTTCGAGATGGACCCACAACTCACTAATTTACTGAACAGAATGTTGTGTGTCTGCCCGGATAGACGTTCGTCACTAACAGCTGTGATCCGCCACCCGTTTTTCGAAGGAGTAGACTGGGAAATGGTGAGACAGAAGGAGTACCCACCAGCTGTCATGATGCTGAACATGAAGCATTCCGGGAAAAAGGTGACTATTCGCGGCGAGCCAGTACTTGTTTCAGACTTCTCTTTCCCGAAGCCTTGATGAGGTAACTTGTAAATACGTGTACATTCTTTCTTTTACTTCCTTTTCTACAAGAGAACTTTGCATATCAACAAAGATTTGTTTTTATTCCAACAAACTTGGAGACTGATTTGGGAATGATAATTGTAGCAGAATAATTTCTACTTTAGGTAATACCTGTATGTTGAGCATATATTTTCATATCACATCTTCAGATGTGCAATAATAATACAATATCGAATATCAATCAATTTTAAATAAGTGCGATTGAATAGATATAAATATAGTCAATGAAGAAATCAAAATAACGAGCATTAAAACATAAAACATTCGCTTATTCTAATAAATATAAAAAGTAAATTAAATTAAAAATATTAATTATTCATTTGTCATCCATAGGAGATTAAGTTTTACATTTTTATTTCCGCTCTTGTAGCATCGATATGCATGCATGCTGGTGCAGAAGCAATGAAATGCTTTTCTTTATAGTTAGTGAAATTTGGAAGTTGATCTTTGCTGAAGATGTTGTTATATTTGGTAGTACGATGAAAATCGTATACATTTGGTATACATTGGTATATACAGTGAAATATTCGTGTCAATGAAAATTTGGTAGCACCATCTAGAACTAACACCGATTAATCTATAAGCAATAAGTTATATGAAAGACTGAGCGAAGCTAATTTAATCAAAAAAAAAGCATCAGCAATAAAGATCATGAGGAACCATAGAGTGTAAAGAAGTAATTAGTTCAATAATAAAGAGCAAAGCAAAGTTTTCAGAGAAGTGCATCAACGTCAGTTAAAAATTAACACTGATAACTCCAAAGATTAAATAAAACATTTTCAAAATAGGAAGACAATACCCGGTATATCTTCTGATGGCTTATTAAAAGTTTTATTCAATGCAATTTACATAAAATTTTCAAATTACACGCATCGTTGAAAGAATTCACCAAAATTTTATATTTTTGCAAATGATGTGCCAATTCGAAGAACAAAGGTGATAACTAAAAGTAAAAGGCGAACTTGAACATGGCGATAAGTTAATTGAACTTGATCATCCTCATCAGTGAATGGAATGTATCAGATGTTCTTGAGCAACGACATTTCAGTAAATCTAACTTGTGGTGCATCTTTTTTTGTGCATTTAGCACATCTCAAAATCCATACATCACCAGCAAACGGATTATTTGATCACATTGCCAACTTCATTAAGCAATTCGGTTGTGTTAAGAGTGAGACCCTGCGTCAAACAATCTTCAATATTTATTTTCCGTGTCCTGCTAATCACTTAGGAAATCAAAATATACTTCTGTGCCAAAATAATTCATGAGCAAAAGATTTCACAGCGTTTATAAAATATTGAAACAGAATTTCAATTCGATGAAAAGTGTTTGTCATAATTGACCATTCATTGACCATCGTGCAATTATTTATGAAACGGTCGGGAAGTATTTTCAGATGAAAACTTTTATTTTTCATGTTGGTTTTCACGTTAGTAAAATGCAATTATTGGTTCTATCAGCTTTTGTAGATAGAATTAAAATGACTGAACTGTTCGGCGGTAGAGTTCGAAGTGAACATTTTGGACAAAATGCGCAATGCATGCTTGCAAACAGAAGTCAAAATACACTGAATCTCTATTTGCTACGTATTTAGTGGATAAATTAATGAATTCCCTAGAATGAAGCACTTATTAGTGCAAATACAAATATCATCTACTTCTCTCACGAGTCTGAGTACACAACTATGCACGTCGTGCATTGCCGACATTTTTTCCGACATCGATTTTGCTACGTTTTAGCCTACTAATGCTGTAGAGATGACTTAAATGTTGTTTATGAATACTAACACTCACATGCATGTTCGCATTGACAACAAACACTCTGTACTTAAGACCAATACACGGTGACTATCTCATTTTTGTTAAAACTTCTAAAATCTACCATGTACATGGAAATCATTACATGTAAATCGAAAATGCGCACCTTGGTGTTTCGTTATAGGCTTAATTGATAAATTATTGGTTGGGTTAGTTCAGCATTACAACTAGCTAAATATATAAACATTATCCAAATTAGGACTATTACAGTGTCTTACTTCCACGTGGCCGAGATTTATTTGTCCCACTTTTATTCTTTTTTGAGATTTGCAATTAGCAGTTAAACTCATCAGGGCTTCTGAAATCCCCCCCTGAGTCGCGAAAGATAAAAAGCAGACGACATTAGATTCCTTTCTTCTTTGGATAGAAGTTTGATTTCCTTACACATTTAAACAATAAGCTTCAGCTATTGTTCTTACAACTCTTTTTAACAAACACATGTTATAGATTGTTTTTCAGATTCAGAATAGTTGCAATATACACAGATACCTTTCTATCTTAAATACCCTAAAACGGGTTGGTATTGGGAGCCTGTAGGCCAATGTACAAGCGTTGATATCAGCAATTACAAAAATTTAGCTCACATAGTAATTATTCAGACTAAAATGAGCTTGAACATTGTTACTCCGCTTAAGCGGGAAAGAAATCTCTCTCCCAAACCGTCCCACCTTTCCGGACTGCACCTGTAATAGGCAATTCCTCTGAACAATAGCAACCGCTTCCAGGCGATCTCGGACAATCGATCTAATGATTCAATGCCTCCGGCTTTCTCGAGGTCGAAATGATATTTCAATGTGCCTTGCTCTTGGCACCACCATGAAAAATGGCTTGCCGGCTGGGAATCGAACCCAGTCTTCGAATTGCTAACGCGGCATGAAGATCACCAAGACCAGCGAAGCACACCCTCCATGATCGTGTCAAGAGCAAGTAAAGCTTTCAGCGCGCATTATGACGTTACCTTCCTGGTTTGTTTATATAACAATATAACCTGGAGGTCGCCTGGAAGCGGTTGCTATTATATAATATGGCAGCTTCCCCTAATTAATGTCTAATTAATTAATATCTAAGCAAATCATCACATTAACAATCGTTCACTAAAACCACAACTGGATATCAAGATGATGAAAGACTTGCACATTTCTGAACGTTTGCATTCGCATAAGCCTACTCTAAATATCTCTCCATTAAAAATTTAGTATCATCTAGAAGTGGGGCGGTAACCAAATTATGACACCTGGCCACATGTATTGGCCCGTGAGAGGCGTCAAGGGTCACCAATTTCAAAGAACTGGAGTAGGTTTTCAGTTATTTTATGCTGCAGTTTAATGAGCACACATAAGGGTTGCGATATGTTGTTCTATGCACTTTAAATGGCATAATTCTGCATGTAAATGTGTACAACAGGATTTAGGGGAGGGTGGGTAACTGTGAACCACCAGCCTTTTCTCCAAAAATATAAATTGTGGAAACTTTATGATTCAGGATATTGTGCATTGTGACAAATAAGCATGATTCCTCAGGATATTGTGCATTGTGACAAATAAGCATGATTCCTCAGGATATTGTGCATTGTGACAAATAAGCATGATTCCTCAGGATATTGTGCATTGTGACAAATAAGTATGATTCCTCAGGATATTGTGCATTGTGACAAAATAAGCATGATTCCTCAGGATATTGTGCATTGTGACAAAATAAGCATGATTCCTCAGGATATTGTGCATTGTGACAAAATAAGCATGATTCCTCAGGATATTGTGCATTGTGACAAATAAGCATGATTCCTCAGGATATTGTGCATTGTGACAAATAAGCATGATTCCTCATGATATTGTGCATTGTGACAAAATAAGCATGATTCCTCAGGATATTGTGCATTGTGACAAAATAAGCATGATTCCTCAGGATATTGTGCATTGTGACAAAATAAGCATGATTCCTCAGGATATTGTGCATTGTGACAAATAAGCATATGATTCCTCTGATAATTTCGATTGTTCATGCTCTCCATAACCATTTTCACAGGATTTCTCAAAGTTTCAATGCAAAAAGTAAATTTTCGGAAAATCAGAACTTCTGTTTTAATACATATTTATTTAAGGGTTTTAAGCCAAGCTGCTAAAATCAAATGTGGGAAAGTGATCTTTTATTGCAAATTTTCACCGTTAAGACGGCCTAATCAAGCAGATACAATGTTGAGAAGGAAGACATCAAAATTCAAAAATCAATGATTGATATTCTGTGCATTCCTCTCTGATTCAATGTAGGATATAGTCTTTTGATTACCAACATAATTTAATTTAATATGCAATAAAAGATCACTTTGCCACATTTGATTTTAGGAGCATGGCTTAAAACCCTTAAATAAATATAACAAATGCTGCTTAAAATAAATTACAACATCTTGTTTTAGTACAACCAACAACTTCCACATATTTTCATTGGACAGCATTTTTCTCAAGTATTCTTTATCAATTTCATTGATCTATTAGTTAAAAACTAGTTAAGTGCAGCCTTATTTGTACGCGAGCACGTTTTTGAAAAGTTGACGATATGGGGCGTTTTGAACATGGTTCATAATGCCCCACTTCGATACTCATATTTTTCTTTTATTGAATGAACGAAGTGAAGGAACGAAGTTTTGGCATGTGTGCTACAAATTGGTCTGCGCTTTCAAATTGACTATTTAGAAATATTTGAGCAGTTCTGGTATTAGTTTTATGCCGCATGGCACGAAATTAAAGAAATTTCGTATTCTACACAATGAAATTGAATTTGCGAGAACTCAACGCAGACAAAACCAGTTTCAGATATTCATGTCGATTTATTTAAATTGTATGTGGCCATGTGAAAGGTTATTTGTGCTCTTTGCATTATTGATAACACAGTATTACTTTGACATAACGCATAGTTTCGTGCAGATATCTCTGGTCTTCCAACGATCTTTGTGTATTATATGAAAAAATATCACACGGAAAATTTCATGAATTCCTAGATGACTAAATATCACATATACATAGTTTGAAGAGCTGGGGTTCAACGGAAGATGTCTGCTAGTGTGTCGCTATAAGCACATAAAAGAATTACTTCACAATTTTGCGAAATACAAGTAGAAGCTTGGATTGGAAACTTGTTTGCTTCTTATAGGGTCCATCGACGAATTCCATCTTAATTGAACGCATACTATTGTCTGCCACTGTCATTGATGTTAATCCCCCGATTGGTGGCACAATGCCCCATAACCTGCAACAGCAAGATTTCACGACTTCGGTCTTGTGTATTGATTAAATTGCGCAGAATTTTCTTCAATCATTGAGCAGCCCCGAAAACCAAGTTTGATTCTTGATGCTTCAATAAGTTCACTCATTCTTAGAGGAAGTCATAAAATGCACAATTTTTAGCTGACAAACTTTGAATACCATCAGAGTTAGACGGACCATTGAACCATCTATGCCTTTTATCAAGCTTGAGTCATGCCATCTTGAATATGATACGTCATGCTATATTTCAAGAATGTCGAGAGATTTTCTTGCTTTCCATGCCCGTCATTGGGATCTGAGTAGTAAGTTAGAAAACAACAAGTTGACAGCATTGATGTACATGTGACGGTAGGCTATTAACAGAATTGATGGAAATTCACGCCGTCTTCATGCGGTAAATGACCTAAATACGCTAAATGCGGTAAATGACTCGAATGGAAATGAATGGATTGGGATATTTCCATGGACTTCTGCATGGATTTCCATAGCATTTAGAAATCCATGGTTATTGTCTGATATATTCCGTGTATTATGTACATAACAAACGGAATCCATAAGATATCACACTCCGAATTACGGGTAAAACTATGAGTTATGATAGATATCATACGATATTTTCAAGCATTATCCTATAACAAACTCCGGCCTGCGAATGTCGTTTGTTATGTTGATAATGCTTTCAAATATCGTTTGATATCCTATACGCATCAATTTTGATTTCTATTTCTCCCAAATACACATTTCGTCACATTGCTCTATATTATTGCTTTTCACAAATGAACTCTGCAAATGAAGAGAGTATGATTTCAAAAAAATGGCACCTTATATTGCAGTTTGAAAGGAACATATAGATACCACTTATAGTCATGCAAGCTTCTGTGAAAATAAAGTCACTTCTTCACAAAATAATTGAATGTTGCTTGACGAAAATCTCTTTCTTTTCGCACAGACTAGATGGATCGTAAAGAACTGATTCATTAGTTGTCATGCGTGCTCCACTCTAAAAATCCACCAGGGTAATGCCGAAATCTGAAGTGATAGAAAAAATGTCATTATTTGATAATGTTTTGAAATGACTTGCAGTAATAGGATATGTAACACGACAATTTTACTTCAACTTTCTTGACCCTTTAATTAACATCCATGGGCGTTTAACATCCATTTCAACAACGATGAACAAGTATATTTAATTAAAAGAAAGATAAGACAGCAAACTTGCTTTTATTTGTGTTTATTTAACTAATATGCGCATATCCAACTATTATAGACTTATTAATAATTGCAGATATTGTTCATTGTAAGTGTAAGGTTGTCGGGTCAATATCATATGTTCGGAGAAGCAGAATGGATCCTTTTTTATGTTATTAGCTTTGAAAGTCATGAATGGCCATTCATTTCTTGGTGTGGATTAGTAAAGCGGGTGCAGTGGTCAAAAGTCTACACCGGTAACATGATAATTAGACAGAACAAAGCATGAAAAAGTTACTTCATCTTTTTTGCATATTAATAGATGGTCATTCAATACCGAGCTACAGACATTCCTAGATAAAACATTTCTATTAAGATTTATATTCGCATTCTTGGCTGCCACTCCCAACTCTAAGTGAGTAGCGAGAACAACAAGTTTGAGGTTCTGTAACTTTCATAACTTCTATCGTTAAATAGTATTTTCCACAGCATTAATGACCATTAACATCTCATCATAAACGCTCTTCGCTGGATCCGGTATCCGGGCGGATCTCATACCGGATCCGGATATTTACAACAGGATCCGCCGGATCCGGATCTTTACCCGGTGCAATCCCTGGTACTGTCGTGCTATCCGTAACATCACATCCTCGTCGCCAATGTTATGTCTTCAGTCGCCGCTATGTCATCTCAAGTGAAAAGCATCAGGTGTAAAGACCGAGTTTGTTATCTTATCTGATCGGGAGCGCGCAGTGTTGTGCTTATGTTATACTAGCCGGGAACCTTGACTTACTTGCCTGTAATCCCACGATGCATAATTAGCCAGGAGATCTACATCTCCTTCAGGGTTGCCAGCGCACATTTAAGAAAAAAAGCACAAAATGCTCATATCATAATTAATGCCCTGTTTAGGCAACAAAAACCGTCAAATATGCTGTCCTTTATATACATTTTATTATCACATACTACTTAAAAATTGTGAGAGGCAAGCTTTTGGTGATCGAAAAATGCATTTCTATTTTGTTAATTTTGAAGCGAAGCAATCAAGGAATTTTACGGCTATCATTATATCTTCAGCCAAATTATTCAAGAGACAAATATTCGATTGACAAATACCGTGCTTCTAGAAGTATACCAAAATGAAAGCCTACAATATCAAACAAGTCACATATGTTGCATAAATACACTTCAATAAAACTACCGTTTATCTTACTTGAAATATTGTCTTAGAGTTAAGTTAGGTAACTCATAACTTCAAAGAATTGAAGGTGTAATGAACATATGGGTCAGAAAATAATAAAATAATTTACGCGTAGAAACAATTATCATCTATATTTTGCATATTTTGTATATATTCTATAATTATTATCGATTGGATTTCATGGACAATGCTTTATTGATTGCCTTCTGTCTGGCCTCCTCCTTCAAACGAACATGGTTTTTGTTCGCCTCTATTTGTAAAGTGCTAGCTTCCTTCATCTCTTTTTCAGCGGCTGCCATCGAAGCGGCTGTTTCTTCTTGTTTTCTCTTTACTTCAGGATCTTTTTTGGTAATCCTTTGTTTGTCGGAAGTCAGTCTTCTCTCTAGATTTTATTGCTTTTTCCGGTTCTAGTTAATTTTTCATAAGCAAAACATGAGGAGTGCAAAAGTTCAAGACAGCACAGAGGTGATCATAAAAAGCGGACCACCTATAATGTCAAAATTCAATCAATTCTCATGACTTCCATTTGTGTCGTACTTCAACGTGCCATGCATCATTCGAGAGCTTACTTTCTCAGCTTTCAAACAAGCTATGTCAAACTTGAATCCGCCTTTGTGTTTGCAGTGGTCGGACAGTGGTCAAAATATGAAAATCGTTCAATTTACAAATCGTATATTTTCAATAAGAAAACATGTAATGAATCAGGCATGAGGAGAACGAGCATCTTTTGAGTTTTCTTTCGATACATTGGTTATCGAAATCGGCGGACTCGGTAAGAAATATTGATGTCGCAAAGTTATGGCAACACCACAACTTTAATGGCTGAAAATGTTGTTATGAATTTTCGCTGCATGTTGACGCTCAAACAATAAGTTTGTTTGCAATTAAAGGTTACACCATCAGCGATTCCACGAGCGCGAGTTTAATCGAATGTCGCCACCACAGAAATAGACAGGTCGTCTCTTCTTCCGTTTGACTAGAAGGGAAACATTGGAACATGTAACGTTATTGAAATGGCACAATCTCCTGACATAATACCATAGCAATCGAACAATGAGCAGCCAGTTCAACATTAAACACGCCAAATTGTGCAAAGTTTCAGTGACTGTTATCAACCGGATCACACAGCAAAGAGACACAGACGATGTCAAGTTCTACAGAGAAGTTTGTGAACTTTTTTTCATGCGCCTGCCAACTTTTTTAAAATGATCGGAGGGCCCAATATTATCGAGAAAACTTTTGCGCAATGATCTGAATTCTTCGAATCTGAAGGAGTCGTTGCGATCGGAGCATTTTGAAGGAATTCAGAGCAATCCGCAAGCGACGCACGACTATTTTTTCCTATCTCTGCAAGGTATTAAAAATTTCTTTTTGCCCACTTATTAAGTTCCTGCATGTGCCATCTGTTTGAATCAGTTTGCACTTCTAGCAAAGTGATACAATTAAACAATCTAATTCTGATGGTGTGACCGACTTGTTGCCACAGTTTTCTCCCAAACTGACATTTCTTCCTCGATGTATGAGTTGTATGAATCATAGATATCAGACCGCGTGACCAATGATTTCTGAAACCGTTTATAAACTATCGACAGGCAGAATTTTATTTCTAATTGGTTTGTCAGTTTGTCATAGACTCATAACGCTCAATTTCTACCAAAGATTGCTGCATTTAGACAGAAATCTTACCTAAATGTTCTCTTTCTCTATACTGTGCTTTCTATCCTTTTTGTAGCTAACTTCACAATTAACTTTCAGTTGCTATTTCTATGATGGAGAGAATGAACTTCAATGACATAAAATGATCAACTGGAGCACGCCTTCAAATGTTTTCTCTTTAGACATGACAATCCAAGAACTTTTCTGCTTGGATATCAGCAGTTCAGATGAATCTTCTAATCTTTGAAATGGTTCATCTCACCATTTTAGCATAGAAATTGATAACAATGAAACCTCTAGAATGGAAGTAAAGCTTCTTGTAATGCACAATAGTGGCACGAAAATCGCACGAGTGAAGGCAGAAGTGGGTGCGGTCGGGGAATCAAGGGTGTTGGTGTCTTGTATTGACTTAATAGCTGTCACTCTCTTTAGATATTCAATGAATTGCGACCACACAATTAGATTGTTTAATCGTATCACTTTGCTAGCAGTGCAAACTGATTCAAACAGATGGCACATGCAGGAACTTAATAAGTGGGCAAAAAGAAATTTTTAATACCTTGCAGAGATAGGAAAAATAGTCGTGCGTCGCTTGTGGATTGCTCTGAATTCCTTCAAAATGCTCCCATCGCAACGACTCCTTCAGATTCGACGAATTCAGATCATTGCGCGAAAGTTTTCTCGATGATGTTGGGCCCTCCGATCATTTTAAAAAAGTTAGCAGGCGCATGAAAAAACTTTCACAAACTTCTCTGTAGAACTTAACATCGACTGTGTCTCTTTGCTGTGTGATCCGGTTAATAACAGTCACTGAAATTTTGCACAATTTGGCGTGTTTAATGTTGAACTGGCTGCTCATTGTTCGATTGCTATGGTATTATGTCAGGAGATTGTGCCATTTCAATAACGTTACATGTTCCAATGTTTCCCTTCTAGTCAAATGGAAGAAGAGACGACCTGTCTAATTCTGTGACTGCATCATTGGGCTGGAATCCATAGAAATTTATAACAACTTCAGATAAACTGTTTATCTCTATGCTGGAATCATTTACATGTACAATTTTAATAAGCTCTTCATTGATGGTTCATGCCTCGAATGTGCCGAGACCTTGAGGCCTTTTTTGAGTTGCCAAATCGATGTGACCTTGGCAACTCGAAAAGGTGATTATTTGCAAAAATGTGTGCTGTTTACATTAACTTTGTCAAGGTCTCAGCGGAATTTTTAGTCGGTCAGAGCCCGCTTATTCTGTAAAAACCAGCAATTCTAAGTTTGTAAACAAATTAGGAAATTGCACTCGCGTGTAATTTGTGATTAAGTTTCAACCAATATATTTAGTAAAAAGATAATTTTGATATTCTGTTGTTTTACTGCATGTTGTTGCATCGATACTGTTTGAAATAACGCAATGCACGTGCTGGCTGTAGAATATTTCATGTTACAGAGTAAAAACTCTAGTGTTCTCTTAACTTTCTATCTCTAGTTTAGTTATTTTCATACAACCATGTTCAATTATCTGTTGGCTGGTTCATAAATCCTTTAAATCCTTCATTGGATCTTTCTCAATTTCCAGTTGCAACCAAATTCTTCTCAAATCGTTTGGAGCAAAAGCCTATCTAACCAACCAAAATAATTTTGAGATTCAATTCTACATAACTTTCTCGAGTTTTCTCGCTTCTAGTAGAAGGAATTCATGTTTAAAGTATTTCATTTGATAGACAAATAGAAGAGGTATGTAAGAATTGTAGAACTGATTTGAATTAATTTTGTATGTTCTTACTCATTGCAAGACTGATGAAAAAAATGAGGATGTGACATTTTCAGCCAATAGAGTCATTTTGCGATAATTTTACGATGTCACTGTTTCTCTCCCAGTCAAGCGGGATTATCTCAATGCAGACCTACAATAGATAAACAGATAGAAAGATGGAATAGGGAAGGGCAGGAAAAATTCAATTGATTGGATCAAGTGCTAATTATTCCAATTAAATACAATTATTCACAAGTCAAAGAAGCGATATATTGAGAGATTATTATAACCTTTATGCAGCATAGTATGCATGTAAAGGCCTACACAGTCGATAATGTAACATTCTGCATGCCTAATCGTATTTAAAAAGAAGAAAAGTTTCGTTATAGCCCATTGCAAAGCTTGTAATTAATTCTCTATAGCATTCATTTGAACTTTAATTTAAAAGTCTCTAACAAAACATACCGGTATATGTTTCTGTTTCAGATATTCTAGTAATCATAAATTTGAATTATGATAAACCTAATGAAACACTTACTATCGCGATGGCCAGAGTGACAGTGTTTCCGTGTTTGAACTGGAAAGCATTGCGATCGTAAAAAAGAAGAGAATATGGATATATCAGTTATTGCTTGAAAACATTGCTATCACTGGATATATGTTATGTCATACAAATTAGTCCAACGAACATAGTGATGCAGAAAAGACATGCATATGCTTGTAAGTAAATTCTATTTCTGTGGTGTTTTAATGCACTTTCGCTGACTTATGTGCTATGGAAATCACGTTCCATTGTCAATCAAATTAAGTATTTGTCAATCAAGTGTCAAAAATGGAATCATTTTGTTGAAAGGTCTTCATAGGTTTGGCATTGATAAAACAATTGAAATTGTCAATTAATTGCAATGGATTGTTTGCTCATGGGATCCAATGAAATTAATTGATTGTTACCAAAAAATGGGACTCATTAAATTGCAATTAATTTTTTCCAACACCTGGGGACAGGACTCAGAATAGAGAGATCCCTTTTATGCCCTTGTGGCCAGTAAAACAAGGGCATCAGTATACTGAAGATTGCATGTGATCATCTTCAAATCTTGAAGCTGTTGTAAAGCCTTGTATAGTTTTGTTCATCAGTTGTTGTGCAATGATGTTGAACAAGCTAGGATAGGTTCCATTCTTGCCTGACTCCCTCCTTGATTCGGAACCGTGCTGATGTGATACCGGCCGTTCGAATGGCAGCACCTTGTTGTCCGTTGAGGCTTCGCAACAGCTTAGCTAAATTAATAGCACGCAAATAAAGATACTTCCTATAATCTGTCAGAAATAATAAAAAGTTTCCGGTGATTTATGGTCGTCATATCAAAATTCAACCCACATCTTGAATAATATGATTGCAACCACTTATAATTGGTATCATTTTTTCAACTTTGATACAAGCTACGTGACTGCAAAACTGCATAGATGACATGACACGCAAAAAGCCGGCTGGTCCCTTCGTGAGGCTTCTAGGGTAATCCTTGAACTGGGGTGAAGGTCAAAACGGCCAATTGTAAACAGATTTACATTAGATCACTATTTGAAGTGGTAAATGACAATTAAAACTAATAAACCATACATTATCGAAAGATCTGGTTAAGGTGGTTAATAAAACCATGATCATTAATCGCTTACATCATTGCATTTGATGAGGTCAAAGGTCAAATAATTCAAACTTTTGGTACTTCTATTCTTCCCCCCCCCACATTTTCTGAGATTTCCAAAATCATTAAATTTCGCCTAAGTTAGTCACATTGGGTTTTTTGAATGGACTTCATCTGTCACTGGGTGACACTGCAGCAAGACTGAAAAGTCTTACTTGAACCCTGGGATGAAGGATTGGTGCCTTGGATACTCAGTCAGAATACAAGGTACAGCTGTGATCATGAACTTCGTGTGATTGTTGTCTACAGACAAATGACGAGAAGTTGTCTAATTCTGAGGCTGTAGATGTTCTACAAGTCAGATAAGAGGAGTTTTGCACACTCAACGCTAGTGAGACTGCCCTTAGGAGCAAGAGAAGCTCGTTGACGATGCAACACTTACGGGTGTCAACAACAGAAATGTGGATGAAAAGAATAGAAGCACCCAGACTTAAACAGCAGTAAAATCGCATATCTTAGTACATTTAGTTTCTACAGGTGAAGAAACACCCCAATTCGGTGACTTCTATCGAGACATCTAGGATAAAAGCAATGTGATTCTGAAAATGTTCAATAATTTCTGATTAAATGCAGAACTGAAAAGTACAAAAATATTAAAAATCATATTTGAAATTTGAATTTCAAACTTCAAACATGCATAGATAATAAGCAGAGAGTTTCAAATTCAAAGATTTTGTATTTGTGAATATCTCTATATTAATAGGAAGAATCCTTTATGTAACCTTAACTTATTTCATCAAGAATTGATGCGAAATATACATTAGAAGTGAATACACCGAAATCAGTCAAAAAATTCCAAATATTCAAATTGTAAAATAGCTCTCACGTGAAAAGTAATGTGCCAAATTTATTATCCTTCTGTCAAAAGTTGCGTAGTACGTAGAAAGTAAACTATGCGAATTCTGGTGGCCATAGCTATCTTAGTTTAGAAGATATTCAAACATTGCGCCAAGGGGGTGAAAAACGCCCCTAGTGAGGCGAGGCCCATTATATCTCGAAAATAGGGCATGGCTCATTCATCATGTTACGAGCATGTCACGTAACGGGATTTTCAATTAGGAAGGGATGATTTTCAAAATCAAATTCCGAACATTGAGTCCTGCATGAGCTGCACAATCATTTTCTTCTTGAAGTTAATGAATTGAATAAACAATATTTAATGTATCATTCAAGGAAAGAATCCTGCAATCTTACTGATTATCAGCCGCCCGGCAATGTCAGGATAAATAAGCTCAGCCTGTTGTGCAGTCTTTAGCTTATTCACCCATCCTAGATATTTTCAGATAATATGAGCCATTCCAAGCCGTTCTGACGAGCCTTGTAGGGCAAAACGCAGCGTCTGTGGCTGCCATGGAATTTTCATGCTTAAATTGGATTTACCCTGAAGACATCGGTTTTAAAAAACACGCCACTTACTTGGTGTAACCTTTTGAGTGCAGAAAGTTTATCGCCTTTGCAGATCGAATTCCTTTTTTGCAATGAATTACAACGTTTTCAGCGTCTTTCGAGGGCTTTTCAATACCAAATTTGGCTTTGAATTCGGTTGGTGACAGGGAAAATGCTCTTTCAACATCTTCAACTGGAAATAAATAATAGAATTTACGGCCACCGCTCAGTGAAATTTGATTTCAGTGAGACTGTTCTCAACAACGACGAACCAGCAATTCTTCCATATGTGTAGGACTGTTCCCGGCCCATAATTTTCAATTGAAGACTCAATGACGACAATATAATCAATATGAAGCAATGTAATCGTGCAAGTCTTCATGGAAAAGTCGAGACCTTATTGTGCTGCTTAGCTGAAATTTTGATGTTTAATTTAATTTTCATTGGCATTATTCACTAAATGTACGTTTCATTTCTTGAATCTGAATAGCTACTTCTTTTAAAGTGAATCAATTATGATCGTTGTTTTGTATCATGGTTTTTCCTCTTACAGTGGCAGACAGTTTGTGATATGATCACGTTTAAGAAAATACTCTTATTAATAAAGCTGAGCAATAAAGTAATAGTAACCCGGTCACCGGCGCTGTGGCCTTGTGGTAGAGTGTTCGCTCTGCGTCCGGGAGACCGTGGTTCTAATCTTGGTCGGGTCAAACCTAAGACTTTTAAAATAGGTACACTCTGCATTCTTGCTAAAACACTCAGCACGAAAAAAGATTGAGAGTGGTAAATGACAACTCGGCCACATAGAAGAAAGGCTCCGGGCCTAATGTGCTTCCGAGTATAAACAACGTTCATTTAACCCATCAAATTGCAAATTTAGCAAAATGTTACCTTTCCAGGGTTGTCATGAGACAGAGGATTTGTAATTCCCTACTATATTGCTATCATGATCAGTCAATTCTGTGTAAATTTCTTTAAAGCAGTAAAATGTGTATCTCACTGAATACACTGAAACGTACTGGGTTTCGAAACTGAATATACACTGGGAATTACTCTATAGTTCACTTAATCAGAAAACCATAAAATTCTCTTCTTTATCGCAAATTTCAACCTACTTCGCATTGGATTTACCTACATCACGTGCAGATTCGTATTGAGGGTGTACATAATTCTGTGAAACTCTCGTTCTCGGCCTCGTTCCCTGCAGAGACTCGTTGTGGCTACCGGAAAATATATTTCGATTGCTACTAAGTTCAATTTTGAACATAGTCATGATTTCATCGGGAAAAATCAGGACTTCAGACGCTGAATCTATTCCAAGAGGAATGATTGGATGACATTTGCGGATGACGGACAGCACCATGGATGTTGGATAAACTCAATAATCGAAGGGAAATCGATGAAAACGATTGCAGGCAGCAATTGAGCCTCTCAGAACACGACCACACACCGCATGCCTTAAGGTCCACTCATGCCGGACACGGCTCGTCAGAATTTTCCTTCATAACTTTAATTTAATTAACTTATGGGGCTGTTCACACATAGATGCGTGAATGGACCTTCAGTCGTACCACACGCATGTTGGTGACACGCTGGTGCAATTTCTCAGAGATACTTAGCCATGCCTAGTGAATTCATTACCTTTTCTTGAATAAGAGAGTCTAAAAGCAACGAACATGATGAATTAGACTTCATCATGTCGCGCGATAATTATTAAGTTATTATTCCCTGAAGATGATCACTGTCCATTCCGAAACGCGGGACCTTTAAATTGTCTGCTTGGACCAGCAAAACTCCGGAAGACGATTTATTCCTTTTTTAGAGACCTAAGTTCTACCCGAGTGCATGATTTGAATTCGACAACCTTTCCAGCTATGCTGAAGGAAAGGTATATGGAGAAATCATTATTTTCGTCAATCCTCCTTCGAACATACTGGGCGACATCTGGGTGACTAGTCGAGGAATTAAATAACGCACAACAAAATCCTGCTCAGTGAAACGATAACTACAAATGCGAGCGCAACACTTAATGGCGATGGCTCCCATTTCGCTCCTTGTCGCCATATGCAACTTGTAATGTCGATTTACAGAACATGCATTGCTCCAGCTTGAAATCAGAGGCCAAGAAATCTCACAGAATTCATTTCACTTAAAAGGGTTCTCCTGTTCAATATATTTGAACAATTTTCAGAAACTTTGCATGCTTTTGAATATCGGCTGCCAAAATATCATCACACTATATTACATAAGTCATTTAGTGATTAATTGAATGAATCCAGCGACATTTCATTTATCTTAGAAATGATTGTCGGTAAAGAAGCTTTCGATGTGTTTATTCCAGAAAGCGCTAGGTTTCTTGACCGGTAGAAGGAGAAATTATCCAATAATAGAAATTTTATCTTTGAATTCTTGAGATATTCTTACAACCAGTGCACCGACCACATTCGATTATGACTCTGGACCAATTTTTGATTCACATTCCATTATTGAAAAATAGATGTCAATGACTGCTAGAAATAGACATACTATATTAATCCATGGAATATCGGTAGTATGCTAATTCACATGAAACAATGCTGCCATCTCACTTAAAGTTCCATTCATGTAAATCCTGCAATTTGCTGTCAACAACTTCCACAACCAACTTGGTAAATAGTTTGACTATGATACAATGTTTACGATCGAAGCAGATCTATAAACCATAGATTTTTCCATGTGCCATCATTGCACATAGGCAAGATATCAAAATTCCATTCTAGTGTACTATTATCCACTTCTATGCCTGTCGCCAGTTGATGTTGTTGAAGAGAACACGTTCTAGTCCGGCATCCAGAAAGAGTTTCTGCAGGGAACGCGGCCGAAAATGAGACTTTCACAGAATGATGTGCACCCCATAGTCCGGCAGCCACCACGAGTTTCTGCAGGGAACGCGGACGAAAATGAGACTTTCACAGAATGATGTACACCTCATAGTCCGGCAGCCAGCACGAGTTTCTGCAGGGAACGAGGCCGACAATGAGACTTTCACAGAATGATGTGCACCCCATAGTCCGGCAGCCAGCACGAGTTTCTGCAGGGAACGAGGCCGACAATGAGACTTTCGCAGAATGATGTACACCTCATAGTCCGGCAGCCAGCACGAGTTTCTGCAGGGAACGAGGCCGACAATGAGACTTTCACAGAATGATGCACACCCCATAGTCCGGCAGCCAGCACGAGTTTCTGCAGGGAACGAGGCCGACAATGAGACTTTCACAGAATGATGTGCACCTCATAGTCCGGCAGCCAGCACGAGTTTCTGCAGGGAACGAGGCCGACAATGAGACTTTCGCAGAATGATGTACACCTCATAGTCCGGCAGCCAGCACGAGTTTCTGCAGGGAACGCGGCCGAGAATGAGACTTTCACAGAATGATGTGCACCTCATATTCCGGCAGCCAGAGCGAGTTTCTGCAGGGAACAAGGCCGAAAATGAGACTTTCACAGAATGATGTACACCTCATAGTCCGGCAGCCAGCACAAGTTTCTGCAGGGAACGAGGCCGACAATGAGACTTTCGCAGAATGATGTACACCTCATAGTCCGGCAGCCAGCACGAGTTTCTGCAGGGAACGAGGCCGAGAATGAGACTTTCACAGAATGATGTGCACCTCATATTCCGGCAGCCAGAGCGAGTTTCTGCAGGGAACAAGGCCGACAATGAGACTTTCACAGAATGATGTGCACCTCATAGTCCGGCAGCCAGCACAAGTTTCTGCAGGGAACGAGGCCGACAATGAGACTTTCGCAGAATGATGTACACCTCATAGTCCGGCAGCCAGAAAGAGTTTCTGCAGGGAACGCGGCCGAGAATGAGACTTTCACAGAATGATGTGCACCCTATGGCTACTAATGAATCTGCACGTCTGCCGAGTTCTACCTGGTTCCTCTTCTTGTCAGACACGACCAAAGATGAACACATGCAAATCCAATGGGACGCAGATTGCAGTTTTTGGCTGAAATGAAATTTTCTATGTTTTCTCTTATCAACTGAAAAGTACTACGTGTAGAGCATTGAATAGAGTAAGCACATTAGCTGGAGTAACAACTCAGGATTAATTAAGTCACCAATGTGTATGCAGCTTCGATTTTATTAAATGAACTGGAGTTGAACACAATTGGTATGCAAATTATTGCAGTTTTGAAGAAATTACCACGGAAATGACTGATCATGATTGCAACGCAGAATGAACAATAGTATTTTACAGATCCTCCGAGTCATGACAGCCTTCCAGAGGCCATGTTTGTTAAATTAGCAATTCGATGGGTTGCTATTACTTTCATGCTCAACCTTCTTGATATGAGCATTTTCTTTCGCGTGATCCTAGCACACTGGTGCCACTGGTACAGTAAAATAACATAAAGAGAATGATCACATTTAACTTCAAAAGATGTAATAATTGAGTCCACAATACTAATCAGAATCAAGAAATAAAACATAAATTTGGTGAATCACAAAATCATACGAATGAAAATAGAATTAAAAAATTAAAATTTCAGCCCAGAAAGGACAATAAAATCTCGAATTTTTCATAAAGACTTGCATAATAATGAGGTTCATGAAATTCCCTTGATAATCAGCTTTTCCGCTTAACCCTTTGAGGACTGGTTGGACCATCTCTAAAACGATAAGTGAGCACTTATCTCATTCCGTTGTAACTCCGAATGTTGCAATTCTGTTTCAAATTCCAACCTTTTGACTAAGGTCATCAATAAGATCAACTGGTGACCAGAAAATATTTTTCAATTCTGTTTTTCGGTAAGTGACAAATATTCTATTTGAAAATATTATCGCATTTATAGAAAGGGGTCCGATGAACTGAAAAAACATCTGACGACATTTTAGCTGCTTATGAATAGTTATAATGTTTATGTATCTTTGGTAAGCGATTGATCCCAGTGATTTCATAATTCAAATGCACCAATTATGAGAAAAAAAGAAAACCACGTATGGCCGACATGTTTCATTTACTCTTCAGTAAACATCATCAGGGCAGAAATTTTAAAGCTATGTACAATCAGATTGAAATACTAAAATGACAGCAAGATAAAAATCAATAGATACATCAAGAGCAGTGATTGGCTGCCTATGTAGCAAAGATTCGTAATGCGATCGAGGTTGCATGTTCATTCAATATCGTCTGTTTGTTCGCTTTGATGGCCAAAGTTTCAGCAATTTTAGTATAGACAGTGCGACACAAAATTGAAAAATTAGCAGATGAAGCGGCGTGCACATGCTTAGTGATTTCAGTAAGGGTCGGACTACCGCTGATATGTTCACGAATGCGAGTGGACAAGTGCCTCCGAGTCTCGCCAATGTAACAGCAACTGCACTGCTCACATTGAAATTTATAGATAATGTTAGAGGAGAGACCCCTTGGCACCTTGTCCTTATTCGGGAAAATATCGCTAGTCTTCATGGTTTTATAAACAGGCAAGAGACGATATACGGTGGGGAGAATGTTGTTTATAGCTCGAACAGATTTAATAGTTTGATCCTCTTTGGATTTCAGATAAGGCAATTTCAAGAGAACGTAATTACGCTCAGGTTTGTCACTACGAGAGTAGTAATAAAAGGTCCATAATAAACACAGCGCGCCCCCCCTCCCCCCCCCTCTGGAACGACAGAGGTTGTGGTCTGTCGTGGTGTGCCGGCCAGGTTGGTTCACAACATGTTCGCTGACTCCCCCCCCCCTCTGCAACGACAGAGTGTGAGACTCGAGTGAGTTGGTCCGACCGCCTGGTTGACTTGGGCGACCGTCCAGGTTGACGTGGGCGACCGTCTAGGTTGACGTGGGCGACCGTCTAGGTTGACGTGGGCGACCGTCTAGGTTGACATGGGCGACCGTCTAGGTTGTCGTGGATGGTGAAATGGCTGCCAGATTCGGATTCAGCGTAAAATTCTGCATCTGTGGTGTGATTTCCAGCTCAATCGGCGAGAAAAACTGTTTCTTCAAAATTTTGGCAGAGTTAAAATGTGGGACGTTTTGGTGTGTAGGGCCCAAACGTATCCTCGGATGAGAAAACGGAGGCCAGATTCGGATTCAGCGTGAAATTCTGCATCTGTATGGTGAATTTGAAAGCAATCGGAGAGATAAAATTTTTCGCTGACGTCCCCCCCCCCTCTGGACAGCTTGCTTCGATTTTGGCTTCCAGTGGACGGATTTTGTCGTGCGATAGCTCGTTTGAAAGCTAAGAGTGAGACAAATTCAGTGAAACAATCGGCTTGTTCCTATCTGTCTTCGTTTAGATGTGAGATACCATTTAAGATTTTGGGACATTGGCGAAAAACGACAGAGTTAGAATTTGGGATGTTTTGGGCTGTAGCTTCAAAACGAACCATCGGATGGGAAAACGGATTTCAGATTCGGATTCAGCGTGAAATTCTGCATCTGTATGGTGAGTTTCAAGTCAATCGGAGAGAAAAAATTTTCAACATTTTTCGAAAAAACGACAGAGTTAGAATTTGGGACGTTTTGGTGTGTAGCACCCAAACGAAGCATCGGATGAGAAAACGGAGGCCAGATTCGGAATCTACGTGAAATTTTGGGTTAGGAAGGACGTTTCCAGCGAAATCGGAGAGAAAAAATTTTTCGCTGACGTCCCCCCCCCCCTCTGGACAGCTTGCTTCGATTTTGGCTTCCAGTGGACGGATTTTGTCGTGCGATAGCTCGTTTGAAAGCTAAGAGTGAGACAAATTCAATGAAAGAATCGGCTTGTTCCTATCTGTCTTCGTTTAGATGTGAGACACCATTTAAGATTTTGGGACATTGGCAAAAAACGACAGAGTTAGAATTTGGGACGTTTTGGGCTCTAGCTTCAAAACGAAGCATCGGATGGGAAAACGGATTTCAGATTTGGAATCAGCGTGAAATTCTTTATCTGTATGGTGAGTTTCAAGTCAATCGGAGAGAAAAAATTTTCACTGACGTCCCCCCCCCCTTTGTTCTAACTTTGGTTCTAGTGGACGGATTTTGTTCGTTCGACTTGCATTGCACTGCTCGACCGCATTTTTCGTTGCGAGTCAATCGGAGCAGCCGTTCAAAAGTTAGAGCGGTTACAAGATTTTAGGTCGGAGCTCGCTTACCTGAAAAAATCCTAAGTGTCAGAGTGAGTTTGTATGGGTAAAATTTTGAAAATTTTCCAAAGTGTGGAATTTCGACCTGGGACCGTCACCAAAACATTTTTCATCAAATTTTGAAATTTCACTGACGTCCCCCCCCCCTTTGTTCTAACTTTGGTTCTAGTGGACGGATTTTGTTCGTTCGACTTGCATTGGAAAGAGGATGAAACACTGCTCGACCGCATTTTTCGTTGCGAGTCAATCGGAGCAGCCGTTCAAAAGTTAGAGCGGTTACAAGATTTTAGGTCGGAGCTCGCTTACCTGAAAAAATCCTAAGTGTCAGAGTGAGTTTGTATGGGTAAAATTTTGAAAATTTTCCAAAGTGTGGAATTTCGACCTGGGACCGTCACCAAAACATTTTTCATCAAATTTTGAAATTTCACTGACGTCCCCCCCCCTTTGTTCTAACTTTGGTTCTAGTGGACGGATTTTGTTCGTTCGACTTGCATTGGAAAGAGGATGAAACACTGCTCGACCGCATTTTTCGTTGCGAGTCAATCGGAGCAGCCGTTCAAAAGTTAGAGCGGTTACAAGATTTTAGGTCGGAGCTCGCTTACCTGAAAAAATCCTAAGTGTCAGAGTGAGTTTGTATGGGTAAAATTTTGAAAATTTTCCAAAGTGTGGAATTTCGACCTGGGACCGTCACCAAAACATTTTTCATCAAATTTTGAAATTTCACTGACGTCCCCCCCCCCTTTGTTCTAACTTTGGTTCTAGTGGACGGATTTTGTTCGTTCGACTTGCATTGGAAAGAGGATGAAACACTGCTCGACCGCATTTTTCGTTGCGAGTCAATCGGAGCAGCCGTTCAAAAGTTAGAGCGGTTACAAGATTTTAGGTCGGAGCTCGCTTACCTGAAAAAATCCTAAGTGTCAGAGTGAGTTTGTATGGGTAAAATTTTGAAAATTTTCCAAAGTGTGGAATTTCGACCTGGGACCGTCACCAAAACATTTTTCATCAAATTTTGAAATTTCACTGACGTCCCCCCCCCCTCTGGACAGCTTGCTTCGATTTTGGCTTCCAGTGGACGGATTTTGTCGTGCGATAGCTCGTTTGAAAGCTAAGAGTGAGACAAATTCAGTGAAAGAATCGGCTTGTTCCTATCTGTCTTCATTTAGATGTGAGATGCCATTTAAGATTTTGGGACATTGGCGAAAAACGACAGAGTTAGAATTTGGGACGTTTTGGGCTCTAGCTTCAAAACGAAGCATCGGATGGGAAAACGGATTTCAGATTTGGAATCAGCGTCAGATTCTTTATCTGTATGGTGAGTTTCATGTCAATCGGAGAGTTTCAAGTCATCAGCGAGAAAAATTTTCAACATTTTTCGGAAAAACGACAGAGTTAGAATTTTTGCGATGGCTGCCTACTGTAGAGCCAAAACGAAGCATCGGATGGGAAAACGGAGGCCAGATTCGGATTCAGCGTCAAATTCTACATGGAAATGGTGTATTTCCAGCTCAATCGGAGCACTAGAACCGGAGATAGACGGGATTTTTAGTGTTTGGATGATGGGTATTACGTCATCAGCTGATCGCCACACACTATATAAGCTGGGAACCGACGGAGACTTGTCATTTAGAGGAGAACGATTGTCAGAGGTAGGTCGTCTCTCTGAGCTCCGATGATAGCTTCGGACATTCCAAATTCCAAGTTTCTGTAAGAAACCGACTTAGAAAATTTCATTGCTGATATCAGCTAAGCCGTCAGACTTAGAGGTTCGCCAGGAGATGGCCTTCGTCTCCAGGCCATAAAAGACTCCAAAACTTTAAAGGCTCGTAACTTTGCTTCTACAAGTCCGTTTGACTTGATTCAAAAAAGGTTCGGTCGCTATTGACCTGCCCTAAGTGATGGACTACTTATAAAATTTCATAAGTAGTGCTAAAAAGTTGAAAATTTTAAATTCACTAGTTTTGGAGGTTTTCTGGGGTTTTCGACCCTGCTGAAGTCAATGAAAGCATTTTTAATGATGTCTGAGCCAGTCTTCTCATGGTATAAGCGGCTTTTCACTGAAAGCGAGCAAGACACGGAGAGTTTTGCTGTAATATTCCACTGACAGGGTGTTCCTTCGGGACGGCGGACGATGCCGTAGTGATAAGTGTGGCAAGGGAATGTGTCATATTTAAGACCGTAACCGCTGGGACAACTCATGTCTCATGTTGGGCATTTGACACAGCTCTCAACGTAGCACTTTGAACGCCAATCGGTTGAGTCTTAGCTATCTTGTCATGGGTGGCCTCTAAACATCTCCATTGCAAAACGCTGGTGAATCAAGCTCTCTACGGCTTGCTATCAAGTAGATCAAAGCAATAACTTGGGATGTTTCCTCAAGGTTTTCAAGTATGCTGAGTTCAAATCTGCTATCAGATTTCAAATTTAACTAAGACTAAGACAGCTTTGAGGGGTTAGATCCCAGCTACTGTTCACTACCTTTGACTCGGCGTTGCTGTTACCACTTCGGGGCAGTGACAATGATGTCTTCAGCTGTAAAGAGCGGGTATCGGGGAAGATCTCTCACTTCCCTAGTGATCAGTACAAGGCCTTCGGGCTGTCGACGGGATCGAGTGCCACTCACTACACTCAAATCTATCATTCCTCACTAAGTGTAAATTACTGACTATACATTTGTCCTGCTATCAGGTTATTTTTGACTTGCTATCTAGTTGAATAGTCTCTTGCTATCAAGAGATTCACTTCTACTCATAAAGCACATCATCGCTGTAATACCTCCTTTGCTCGAGCGTTCCTTCGGGACGGCGGGTACTGCCGTAGAGGGATTGTGTTGCACGGGTTGTTCGTCGTTTGTTAGACCGAAACCTCTGAGCCGTTGCTCATGTTGGGCGTTCGACTTCATACTCAACGTGACGCTTTCTTTCGCCAGGTCAGAGTACTTCAGCCATTCGACAAAGGTTAGTCTTTATGATATGGAGTAGAGTGAAATGTAATTCATTAGATGTCCCTTCAATGATTGCTCCCATGATAAACGTTGATGAGACAAATGAAATGATTCTCATCTTCCCTTTTCAATGATTGAAATCTACTAACACACTACCGTATAATCGGCCACTATGGGGCAAGACATGATAGAGCCTTCAATGCGCTTTGCCCTGGGCAGTCTTTAGACTGGCGAATACTATCATTAAGTTGAATCTGCTATCAGTCAACTTGAACGTTGCGTCGCATTAGAGGGGTATATAAACCACTGCCTCTCATTCCATTTCAATCATGCAGACGCCGAACAGTCAAGTCAGCTCTCCTCGCGGACCGCAGTTAAGGCCGCGAAATTTATTTGAGGAGTTTGTCAGGCTAGAGGAGCAAGACAGAGTTTTTAATAATCTTGCTCGGATTGGCAATCCGATGACAGCAACTGCTGTCAATCCAACGGAATGGCGCTACATTCCACTTTTTAGCCATGTACCAGTTAGTGTGGAAGTCGACAGTGTTACCAAAGAGAGAGTCAAAGACTCTCTCAGTAGAATTGGTAGGGTGTAAGATGACATTACTCCCGAGAACGAACCATCGGCTCTCTTAAGGACCACCATGGGGCAAGACATGATAGAACCTCCTCGCGGTTTGCCCTGGGCAGTCTTCGGACTGGCGAATACTATCATTAAGTTGAATCTGCTATCAGTCAACTTGAACGTTGCAAATGAAGTTCGGTGTAATACTTCCTTTCGACGGGCGTTCCTGTAAAGGGCGGCGGTGAAACCCGTAGCTATGTATACCGCAAGGGACATTTGGCAATGGTCAATCTTGTTAAACCTCTCTGCGTCATGTTTGCAAGTGATTGCCTCTGTCTCAACGTAGTATGCATTCGCGCCAGGGCGACATTTAGCCAACTGTCGAAGGTTGCCTAAAACTTTCCATTGCATACGTTATGAGAACCATGAGTTCTACCTGTCTCTATCAATGAGACGAATTGATGAATGGAATGAAATGGGAGGACACTCACGCGCCACACGCAACATAACACACTTCTCTCTTTCGTAGTCTAACAAGCTCTTTACACATGGATCGCAGTCGATTGCTATCCCTGTATCAGAAGTGTAAGCTATCTTAATTTTATTTGACACTATTTCATCTATCATCATCGCCCATATGAAATGTTTTAAGATTTACAAGTTAGAAATAAAGTTTCAATAGTGTATGCGTTAGAAATAAAGGTGTAACTGTTTGTAAAAATAAGATCGCAAGATTTACTAGTTTACAAGTTAGACTAAGTGTAAATTAAAAATAAAATTATAACTGTTTCAAGAGTTTACAAGTTAGAAATTAAGTTTTAGCTGTTTGTATATCAAAATAAAGTTTCAAGAGTTTACAAGTTAGAAATAAAGTTTCAATAGTGTATATGTTAGAAATAAAGGTGCAACTGTTTGTAAAAATAAGATCGCAAGATTTACTAGTTTGCAAGTTAGACTTAGCGTTCTACTATTTGTAAGTGAAAGATATAGTTTCAACAGTTTACAGATTAAAAATAAAGTTTCAACAGTGTGTATGTTGGAAATAAAGTTTAAGCTGTTTGTGTGTTAGAAATAAAACAAAGTTTCAACCGTTAACAAGTTAAAAATAAAGTTTCAATAGTTTACAAGTTAAGAATGAAATTTCAATAGTGTGTATATATTAAGAATAAAGTTTCATCTGTTTGTATGTTAGAAATAAAACATAGTTTCAACCGTTAACAAGTTAAAAATAAGGTTTCAATAGTTTGCGAGTTAAGAATGAAGTTTCAATAGTGTGTGTATATTAAGAATAAAGTTTTATCTGTTTGTATGTTATAAATAAAATGAAGCTTCACCAGTTTACAAGTTAACAATAAAGTTTTATCAGCTTGTATGTTAGAAATAAAACAAAGTTTCAACCGTTTACAAGTTAAAAATAAAGTTTATCTGTTTGTATGTTAGAAATAAAACATAGTTTCAACCGTTAACAAGTTAAAAATAAAGTTTCAAGAGTTTACAAGTTAGAAATAAAGTTTCAATAGTGTATATGTTAGAAATAGAGTTTTATCTGTTTGTTAAAATAAGATCGCAAGATTTACTAGTTTGCAAGTTAGACTTAGCGTTCTACTATTTGTAAGTGAAAGATATAGTTTCAACAGTTTACAGATTAAAAATAAAGTTTCAACAGTGTATATGTTGGAAATAAAGTTTAAGCTGTTTGTGTGTTAGAAATAAAACAAAGTTTCAACCGTTAACAAGTTAAAAATAAAGTTTCAATAGTTTACAAGTTAAGAATGAAGTTTCAATAGTGTGTATATATTAAGAATAAAGTTTCATCTGTTTGTATGATAGAAATAAAACAAAGTTTTAACCGTTTACAAGTTAAAAATAAAGTTTCAATAGTTTACAAGTTAAGAATAAAGTTTCAATAGTGCGTATGTTACGAATAAAGTTCTATCTGTTTATATGTTAGAAATAGAATGAAATTTCAACAGTTTACAAGTTAAGAATAAAGTTCTATCTGTTTGTATGTTAGAAATAAAACAAAGTTTCAACCGTTTACAAGTTAAAAATAAAGTTTATCTGTTTGTATGTTAGAAATAAAACATAGTTTCAACCGTTAACAAGTTAAAAATAAAGTTTCAATAGTTTGCGAGTTAAGAATGAAGTTTCAATAGTGTGTGTATATTAAGAATAAAGTTTTATCTGTTTGTATGTTATAAATAAAATGAAGCTTCACCAGTTTACAAGTTAACAATAAAGTTTTATCAGCTTGTATGTTAGAAATAAAATGAAGTTTCATCAGTTTACAAGTTAAGAATAAAGTTTTATCTGTTTGCATGTTAGAAATAGAATAAAGTTTCAACCGTTAACAAGTTAAAAATAAAGTTTCAAGAGTTTACAAGTTAGAAATAAAGTTTCAATAGTGTATATGTTAGAAATAGAGTTTTATCTGTTTGTTAAAATAAGATCGCAAGATTTACTAGTTTGCAAGTTAGACTTAGCGTTCTACTATTTGTAAGTGAAAGATATAGTTTCAACAGTTTACAGATTAAAAATAAAGTTTCAACAGTGTGTATGTTGGAAATAAAGTTTAAGCTGTTTGTGTGTTAGAAATAAAACAAAGTTTCAACCGTTAACAAGTTAAAAATAAAGTTTCAATAGTTTACAAGTTAAGAATGAAATTTCAATAGTGTGTATATATTAAGAATAAAGTTTCATCTGTTTGTATGATAGAAATAAAACAAAGTTTTAACCGTTTACAAGTTAAAAATAAAGTTTCAATAGTTTACAAGTTAAGAATAAAGTTTCAATAGTGCGTATGTTACGAATAAAGTTCTATCTGTTTATATGTTAGAAATAGAATGAAATTTCAACAGTTTACAAGTTAAGAATAAAGTTCTATCTGTTTGTATGTTAGAAATAAAACAAAGTTTCAACCGTTTACAAGTTAAAAATAAAGTTTATCTGTTTGTATGTTAGAAATAAAACATAGTTTCAACCGTTAACAAGTTAAAAATAAAGTTTCAAGAGTTTACAAATTAGAAATAAAGTTTCAATAGTGTATATGTTAGAAATAAAGGTGTGACTGTTATTAAAAAATAAGATCGCAAGATTTACTAGTTTGCAAGTTAGACTTAGCGTTCTACTATTTGTAAGTGAAAGATATAGTTTCAACAGTTTATAGATTAAAAATAAAGTTTCAACAGTGTGTATGTTGGAAATAAAGTTTAAGCTGTTTGTGTGTTAGAAATAAAACAAAGTTTCAACCGTTAACAAGTTAAAAATAAAGTTTCAATAGTTTACAAGTTAAGAATGAAGTTTCAATAGTGTGTATATATTAAGAATAAAGTTTCATCTGTTTGTATGATAGAAATAAAACAAAGTTTTAACCGTTTACAAGTTAAAAATAAAGTTTCAATAGTTTACAAGTTAAGAATAAAGTTTCAATAGTGCGTATGTTACGAATAAAGTTCTATCTGTTTATATGTTAGAAATAGAATGAAATTTCAACAGTTTACAAGTTAAGAATAAAGTTCTATCTGTTTGTATGTTAGAAATAAAACAAAGTTTCAACCGTTTACAAGTTAAAAATAAAGTTTATCTGTTTGTATGTTAGAAATAAAACATAGTTTCAACCGTTAACAAGTTAAAAATAAAGTTTCAATAGTTTGCGAGTTAAGAATGAAGTTTCAATAGTGTGTGTATATTAAGAATAAAGTTTTATCTGTTTGTATGTTATAAATAAAATGAAGCTTCACCAGTTTACAAGTTAACAATAAAGTTTTATCAGCTTGTATGTTAGAAATAAAATGAAGTTTCATCAGTTTACAAGTTAAGAATAAAGTTTTATCTGTTTGCATGTTAGAAATAGAATAAAGTTTCAACCGTTAACAAGTTAAAAATAAAGTTTCAAGAGTTTACAAGTTAGAAATAAAGTTTCAATAGTGTATATGTTAGAAATAGAGTTTTATCTGTTTGTTAAAATAAGATCGCAAGATTTACTAGTTTGCAAGTTAGACTTAGCGTTCTACTATTTGTAAGTGAAAGATATAGTTTCAACAGTTTACAGATTAAAAATAAAGTTTCAACAGTGTGTATGTTGGAAATAAAGTTTAAGCTATTTGTGTGTTAGAAATAAAACAAAGTTTCAACCGTTAACAAGTTAAAAATAAAGTTTCAATAGTTTACAAGTTAAGAATGAAGTTTCAATAGTGTGTGTATATTAAGAATAAAGTTTTATCTGTTTGTATGATAGAAATAAAACAAAGTTTTAACCGTTTACAAGTTAAAATAAAGTTTCAATAGTTTACAAGTTAAGAATAAAGTTTCAATAGTGCGTATGTTACGAATAAAGTTCTATCTGTTTATATGTTAGAAATAGAATGAAATTTCACCAGTTTACAAGTTAAGAATAAAGTTCTATCTGTTTAAGTTTACAAGTTAAGAATAAAGTTCTATCTGTTTGTATGTTAGAAATGAAGTTTTATCTGTTTGTATGCTAGAAATAAAGTTTCATCAGTTTCCATATTAAAAAATAAAGTTTTTAGCAGTTTACAAGTTAAAAATAAAGTTTTAATAGTGTATGCGTTAGAAATAGAGTTTTAGCCTTTGTATGCTAGAAATAAAGGTATAGCTATTTGTAAAATAATAAAAATTGTAAGTGATTAGCATATTTCGTTTGCTGAAAAGAAGGTGTTCTGCCTGTTAGTGTTGGTGTATTAATATTGAAGAATTTGGTAGTATCTGTTCAATTGAAGACTATAATGGTTCTAGCAAATATTAAAAACAGCAGCCATTATATAATTTATGAAACTGAACCCTTTCCTGCTGCTCTCATTCGAGTGGTACCCTATACATATTACCATCCTTCATAACGGGCATTGTATCATAACAGGCTTATGTGATTTCAATAAAGTATCACGGATTGTTAAATTCCTAATGTGTTATCTGTTTAATGTATAGCTAATGGAGGCATGTTAAACGTTGAGTTTTTCCTTCATTCACTGACGACTCATCATATGAATGAGTTAAGGTGAAAACGGTATGCATCATCAATTTGACTGACAAAGGAATGCACACGCACTGAATGGGGAAAAGATCAGGCTGTCAATAAGGATGAATAGAATCTTATCGAATGGTCTGACATCTACGACAATGAGGTGGATCCATTTTTAGACATGGGTTATCGCTTTGTCTGATATGAAAACGTTCACACGCTCGCATATTCAGCTGTGAATATAATTTACTATTGCTATTTTTAGTGACTATCTTTACAAGAAGAATGACAGTGATGTAAGCAACATGCTTCCTAAGCTGAATAGAGCTGTTTGTGTTATTCTATTAGACATGTCGTTTAGCAAATCGACGATACAACGATGTTGCCCACCTGTTAGAAAAATTAGCACAAGCGAGTTATGTGAAGTGTTACTTGATGATGCAAAGATACATCACATTTCATTTTTGATTGAAAATCAAAGTGCTCTTCTAAAACTGGACGATGGCATTCATTGTCAATTGAGTGAAAATTTGATAAAACTGTAGTTTTTCATTGCTGTAAAATGTGTTTACTGCTACACACATGATTGGTGTAGGAATACCAATGACCCTTAATAAACATGAACAACACCTTTACATTCAAAGTGATCTGATTTCACCTATTTCTTTTGATGAGAAAAAAAAAGAATACATTTTACGCGATTTCATTCATGACAAAGACGCTTCATATGGAATAGTCCAGATATTGTTTGAACCTATTTTCTACCATCCTATCGTCAAACAAATGATACCCTCTATTACTATCAAAATTACCAATGGTTTACAAGAGTGCATCCACATGAAAGATACTAAATCCCTCATAACGTTAGTGTTTCGGAAAACAAAGTGAAGTCTTTATACAACATTTATTGAAATATGTACATGAATGTGAAGCAATAGACTTTATACAACATCCACTGAAAATATATACATGAGCGCACTTCAATAAACATTGTTATATACAAAAAGTCTTTTTACTTCGTGAAGGGTGGAAATATACAGGGATAGGAAAAATGTCTTTCAGTGGAAAAGTCATCACATGGGGAATGTACAGATGTGGACACATATTCACAAGGAAAAAACAATCTCATGCGATACATAAAACAACAATGTTTATCTACAGAAATCAACATCAAAATACTGAGTTAAGGATGAATCTATTTACACGTCTCCTGAATGTGGTAGTGTGAGTTTAATTCTTTTGGGTGGTGGTATGTTTGTGTCAGGATGTCCATGTGGAAGAGATATGTTGTGTTCTAACCAGCACCTCTTATCCTCCCATGCTGAAAGCGCCCGTTTCCTAAAAGTATGAGTTTTGATCTCATGCGACTTAGATTTTAAGATTGTCATATTGACAAACGTTATATTTTTATTCCTATAGGCTTTCCTGAAATTCTTATGTTTCATGTTAGAGACCAATGATCTTGATATGCCTTTAGCACGCTTAATACTATCGTCGCTATCCTTTAATTTCATACTGTACATTTTTGGACGGAGGAGAATCATTTCATCTATTTCCTTCCCTGCTGTCTCATCCTTAAAGCAGCCAAGTTTTGCCTTATTTTTGATGGAGTAGAGTGGGTGATCAGTAGGATAATTTGATGTATCAAAATATCTTTCTAAAGATTTTCCTACTTCATTGAAATTTAAATCTTTTTGAGTGGTAATACCTAAGAAGAAACTATCTGTATCACCACCCAACAAACGAACCTCTTTTACGAGAGGACATGGTTTTAGTATTTTATAAAAGAGTTGGTACATTTCAAGCTTAGAGTAATCTAGTACAGCTTGACCAATATAGATGGGTTTGCACAACTCAACTTCAGATTTTATCATTTTAATACCTACAAGATCCTCATCGATAATGTCTCTATCGATGAATAGAGGTGATGAGACCAATTTGTGATACTTTTGATCATCATTAACTAGTTTGTAGTTTACGCGCTTTCTAACATCCTCCATCGTCTTACCAAATAGACTGTTGTTCTTATATTTATAAAAATCTTTTTCAAAATTATTTTGGGCTAGTGCACGTTTCTGGCTGTTGCTATCAATATATGGTTTGAGGAAGGCTTTCTGTCTAAATTTAATAATGCGGTGAACTCTTTTTAAAATCATACCCATTTCTAAATAAAATTTTAAGATGCTAAAGTGGACTAGATAGTTTTCTTTATCATACTGGGTGAGTAAAAGTTTGCGGCAAGGCTTATAGTCGGGTTGACCGCATGATTCTAAATCTTTATGAAATTGTTTCATAAAGTCGGAAAACATATCTTTGGTCACTTCACCTGATTCGGGTGCGAGTGGAAAATCCACGGTTTTATGTTTAATATTATTTGGATAGATTAGATCTATCTCAAAATAATATCCCCAATCACCTTCATCTGGAATTGCTAGTATGTTGGAAGGGTTGGAGAAATGTTGAATTTCACTATCATCTAACCAGCTAAACTCAGAGTGAGGTAGCGGTTTGGATAATGAACTACCATACAAATTATTTTGGTCATAATACTTCAGATGAGTCTGGTCATTGCCTACTATTTTTGATTTTAACCTATGTTTATTTACAAATGTGAGACCACCGCGAATTCCTCGCTCAAATAAATTATACATCTCTGGATCTTGTAAGAGATGAATGGTCTCACCAGTCATTTTAAAAGCAGACTTAAATGACATGGCTGGCAGACTGACAAAGTGGACGGGATCTAACTTATCTTCTTCTAATGCCACTCGTCGAAACTCCTGAAATACATCAGCCAGCAAAAATACATCTAACTTAAGGTAGGCAATCATATATTCACCAAATGTATGGCAGTCAAATTTTATCCATGCATCTTGTGCATGATCATAATCTTCGGTCTTACATTCTGCACCAATCAAATCATTTTTAAATTTATCTATGGGCGGAAGAGAAGTCTCGCCGAGTTTACTAATTGCATCAAAATATGCATATGGAAAGACTCCTTTCCGTGTGATGACTTCATCGGTTAGATTTGGATATTGTTTCTTAAGATTTTGTGTTAGTGGAAGAGACTTTAGATTTTGCACGAGAGAGGCCAGTGATGCAGTCATAAATTGGTAGGAATCTAAAAATTTTATATCAAAATAGACCGTCTTATTTTCTTTAGTTTTATCGACAGGCACTTTTGCTGTCATGGCCATAAACTTCTCTCTCGTTTGCGCTATTACATCAAGCTTCCACTCTTTCATTTGACCTAAACCTCCTTTTATTATCATATGGCTGTCGTAGCCCTTGAAATTATGGAAAATGACGGGTAATGTACGCCGCTTCATCCTAAGTGAAAAATTACATTTTGAACAGAGTGCGTTTCTAAATTTACCAGTGATGTGATCATGGTCGCGCACTTTCTTAATCTTATCATCGTCAAATGTTTTCCTACATTTGGGGCAAACGTTGCAGCTATCAAATTTTGCTTGATCATCTGCTGTCATATGCAATGATCTGCGATAGAGTTCACCATCATACTTTTGTTGAAATTTTACAGCCTGTTCGAGGAATTGTAGGAATTGGTAAATACAATCCTCACCTTGCCAGACGCGCATTTTATTTTGCCTACTCCTAAAGTGATCATGCCATACTTCATAGCAGGAAATGGCTGCTGGCTTGTGGATGATATCATCGATATAGCATTCGATGTCAGCATAGATGACACGCAGGGGACTTAGTTCATCACCATTCTCTCTATATGAAAACTCCTTATCTTTGGGCATGCGCTCTATTTGTAGTTTACCCCGCTTGCACCATTCATAATGACTTAGAAATTTATTTTTCGACCAAAATGGTCGTGTGCAGCGGTCGCATATGAAATGTTCACCTTTAATCGATTTTTGTATATGGTTGTAAAGGCGATGAATTTTTGGAATACCACAGTAATGCCACTGTTGAGTATTGTCCTCATACACTAGCAAAAGGTTGACAACTCGATCATAGCTACTTTGGCGGTTGTTATACCTAACGCCTTTTAACCCTTTCTCCCAGACGTGAACCACTATCTTAATTTTATTTAATTTCTCAAATTTCTCTATATCTTTCAATTTCATGTCTTCACTATTGCAGTCATCAAACTTTAATTCATTTTCCCACTCTTGATACTTACTTCTACGGAAACGATTATCATTTACATCATTGTAGTGGAGAATGGATAACACTGCATACTTAAAACATTGCGATTCGCAATCTACAGAAATGACTGCTTTTTTGTCTTTTAAAATTTTTGGAAGATTGAAGGAGCCTCGCCCACTATAACTTTCTAGCAAATTGATTTTAAACTTGGCAGATTCTATACCATCAAAAATGAGGCCACTATCGCGTTCGTTGAATTTAACTATATTTAGTTTTAGTCCTTGAATATGAAAATTTAACCAAGAATCTTCATCGATTACTTCTGTAGCAGGAGAGGAGGGTATGTGAAACTCCAACCGCTCTACTATTTGACCAGTATGATGATCGATTTTTACATATTTTATTTTTAAGTAGATGAGCGCTTTTATTCTAAAGTTGTCTAAATTTCTAAAGAGCGCATCTATCAAGGATGAATTTTGATGAAACCATTCCTCAAAGTTAGCAATGGTTTCTGAGGAGTCCATCTGGTAGTTCCTCACTAAATTGTTCATTGATATTTCAGAGAGTCGGATAGAGGAGGTACCGTTGGTGTAGGTATCGTTCGTGTGTGTATGTCGAAGTCTATGTGAAGATAATTCAAAATGTGACTCAAATGATTGAATGCAGAAGTCGCAAGTAAAGGAGACGTGTTCAATAGAGTCATCCTCACCTCGGGAGATTGATGGCGACTTGGGTTGACACACACGTTGTCTGATGTGTCGGAGCAGATCGCGTTTCCTCGTGAAGATGTGCCCACAGTCAGCACATTCCCGCTCGTCGCCTTCCCGCGATAGTGTTGAGCTGGAACTAGCATCACCTAAAAGAGAAATCATTCTATCATCTCTATTAAAGTCTTAGTGTTTTGTTACAACTTACCTTCACTCAATAGCTGTAAACTTTCCTTGAGAAAGGAGGGCTTTGGTGATGAAGTCGATGCCTGAAATTGAGGAAGATGCTATTAGCCAAACGTTCGAGGGAGATGAGTGAGGAAATCTTCAACCTACCATTTTAATGGTGTGGTCGCACACCTCGATCTCCATTTCTAGCGACTTGTTGGAGATGGGAGGGAAGTCGCCTGCTGTTGCCGGTGGTGGTATGTGAGAGTTGGCGGGGCGGTTAGGAACGTTGTCGCCCAGAAATACCGTTGCGAGATCTGTTGAGAAAAGGAAGGAAAGCGATCAGTAACATGACTATTCAATTCCAAGTGTGGCGTGCGTTTTGTTTAAGTCCTTGTCCCCCTTTACCATCACTGTAACTTACCATCAAGAGAATCTACTTCCACCATCACCGATGGTTCAAGAGGAGGTAGAAGGGGGATGCGAGCCGAGGGTGGAAGAGTCCGCGGCTTGGGTGTTGGAGGGATGCGGCGACGAGGAGCAGGTATGGGTGGTGGTGGAGGTTGGGCGATGACCATGCCCGAGGTGGATGGCTGCTCAGATGGTGGAGCTGAGGTAGATGGGCGAGAGGGTAGGGTCGGAAAATCGTCATCATATTTCCGCCTCGCGACTTCCTCCCACTTCTCCTGCCTTGCCAAAACTGTAGAGTGGAAAAGAGATGAGATTGATGAATGATAGAATGCATGCTATCAGCCATGATGATACAGAACACATGACAGCATTCATTCATTAAGATACTTACATATTCCCAGTCGTTCATAGGCTCGACCAAGTGCCCCTTCAGGAATAGGTTCTCTCTTCATGATGCGCTGCTGTACTGAAAAAGGGAGGGAGATATTAGAGTGCATTATAAATTTTAGAAATGAGCTTCGCTTTTGAAAATCGCGGAGTAAAAAGACGTTAAGGGTCTTTTGTTGAAAATTAGTAAGGATATGATTCTTACATTCTTGATGTTATTCAAAGGTTTATGAAAATTAATTCCTATGCTCAACACACATGGTAACCGAATGATGTTAGTTCAAGAGTTTTATTAGCACAACCTGCATCCTTGCCCCATCACACAAAAACTTACATTGCTCAATGAGAGTTTCCTCCATCTTGGCAGAGACGCGATAAGATTCAATTTTTCTCGTGATACTCGTATCCATATCGAAGATTAAAGTAGTTAGATTCGACGTTGAAGGCAAATTCACTGAAAAGGATACGTAAGATTTATTTCATTTTACCTATGATGATCATGTGAATAGTCATTCAATGAACATGAGTCAATCAACACTTCGAAATGCTCCATACCATAAAGACTAACCCTTGTCGAATGGCTAAAGTACTCTGACCTGACGAGAGAAAGTGTCACGTTGAGTATGAAGTCGAACGCCCAACATGAGCAACAGCTCAGAGGTTTCGGTCTAACAAACGACAAACAACCCGTGCAACGCAATCCCTCTACGGCAGTACCCGCCGTCCCGAAGGAACGCTCGAGCAAAGGAAGTATTACAGCGATGATATGCTTTATGAGCAGAAGTGAAACTCTTGATAGCAAGAGACTATTCAACTTGATAGCAAGTCAAAACAACCTGATAGCGGGAGCTCACCAACACTCACCTTATGAAAGATAAATGTGAAGAGTAGAGCTGGTGCACTACCTTTTATAAGATTTTCCTAAGCGGTGAATGGATGAGACGTCTCGTCCAATCACAAGACGATCAGGAGTTTCCAGTGCGCTCACGCACTTCCAATTAATGCTGATGTCACAAACTCTCTTTTATGAACGTATGAGCATCTATTTGAATCTGTCAATGTACATTCCTATTGCGATATGATTTATTCGTTGATGATTTTACTATATCTTATGTATTCAGAGCTTACTCATACACTTAGTCTAACTTGTAAACTAGTAAATCTTGCGATCTTATTTTTTAATAACAGTCACACCTTTATTTCTAACATATACACTATTGAAACTTTATTTCTAATTTGTAAACTCTTGAAACTTTATTTTGATATACAAACAGCTAAAACTTTATTTCTAACGTATACACCATTGAAGCTTTATTCTTAACTTGTAAACTATTGAAACTTTATTTTTAACTTGTTAACGGTTGAAACTTTGTTTTATTTCTAACATACAAGCAGATAGAACTTTATTCTTAACTTGTAAACTGGTGAAGCTTCATTTTATTTATAACATACAAACAGATAAAACTTTATTCTTAATATACACACACTATTGAAACTTCATTCTTAACTCGCAAACTATTGAAACCTTATTTTTAACTTGTTAACGGTTGAAACTATGTTTTATTTCTAACATACAAACAGATAAAACTTTATTTTAACTTGTAAACGGTTGAAACTTTGTTTTATTTCTAACATACAAACAGATAGAACTTTATTCTTAACTTGTAAACTGGTGAACCTTCATTTTATTTCTAACTTGTAAACTCTTGAAACTTCATTTTGATATACAAACAGCTAAAACTTTATTTCTAACGTATACACCATTAAAAATTAATTTCTAACTTGTAAACTCTTGAAACAGTTATAATTTTATTTTTAACTTGTAAACTGTTGAAACTTTATTTCTAACTGGTAAACTGTTGAAATGATATCTTTCATTACAAATAGTAGAACACTTTGTCCAACTTGTAAACTAGTAAATCTTGTTCGCCATCGAATCTAACTATTTAAATCTTCATCATGGAAATCAATGTTCCACAGTCGGAGTAAAAGTTTGAGATGATACACTCCTGGCAAACTAACTCATGAAGTAGCTTTGCTGTAATACATTTCTATCTGTAAACATATGATAATGTTAAAGTGAATCTAAAACTTTTCAGCTTATTAATTGTTCATCGTTGCATCAACGCTTTAACACGTGAACAGTTATAATTTATTTTTAATTTACACTTAGTCTAACTTGTAAACTAGTAAATCTTGCGATCTTATTTTTACAAACAGTTGCACCTTTATTTCTAACATATACACTATTGAAACTTTATTTCTAACTTGTAAACTCTTGAAACTTTATTTTGATATACAAACAGCTAAAACTTAATTTCTAACTTGTAAACTCTTGAAACAGTTATAATTTTATTTTTAATTTACACTTAGTCTAACTTGTAAACTAGTAAATCTTGCGATCTTATTTTACAAACAGTTACACCTTTATTTCTAACGCATACACTATTGAAACTTTATTTCTAACTTGTAAATCTTAAAACATTTCATATGGGCGATGATGATAGATGAAATAGTGTCAAATAAAATTAAGATAGCTTACACTTCTGATACAGGGATAGCAATCGACTGCGATCCATGTGTAAAGAGCTTGTTAGACTACGAAAGAGAGAAGTGTGTTATGTTGCGTGTGGCGCGTGAGTGTCCTCCCATTTCATTCCATTCATCAATTCGTCTCATTGATAGAGACAGGTAGAACTCATGGTTCTCATAACGTATGCAATGGAAAGTTTTAGGCAACCTTCGACAGTTGGCTAAATGTCGCCCTGGCGCGAATGCATACTACGTTGAGACAGAGGCAATCACTTGCAAACATGACGCAGAGAGGTTTAACAAGATTGACCATTGCCGAATGTCCCTTGCGGTATACATAGCTACGGGTTTCACCGCCGCCCTTTACAGGAACGCCCGTCGAAAGGAAGTATTACACCGAACTTCATTTGCAACGTTCAAGTTGACTGATAGCAGATTCAACTTAATGATAGTATTCGCCAGTCCGAAGACTGCCCAGGGCAAACCGCGAGGAGGTTCTATCATGTCTTGCCCCATGGTGGTCCTTAAGAGAGCCGATGGTTCGTTCTCGGGAGTAATGTCATCTTACACCCTACCAATTCTACTGAGAGAGTCTTTGACTCTCTCTTTGGTAACACTGTCGACTTCCACACTAACTGGTACATGGCTAAAAAGTGGAATGTAGCGCCATTCCGTTGGATTGACAGCAGTTGCTGTCATCGGATTGCCAATCCGAGCAAGATTATTAAAAACTCTGTCTTGCTCCTCTAGCCTGACAAACTCCTCAAATAAATTTCGCGGCCTTAACTGCGGTCCGCGAGGAGAGCTGACTTGACTGTTCGGCGTCTGCATGATTGAAATGGAATGAGAGGCAGTGGTTTATATACCCCTCTAATGCGACGCAACGTTCAAGTTGACTGATAGCAGATTCAACTTAATGATAGTATTCGCCAGTCCGAAGACTGCCCAGGGCAAAGCGCATTGAAGGCTCTATCATGTCTTGCCCCATAGTGGCCGATTATACGGTAGTGTGTTAGTAGATTTCAATCATTGAAAAGGGAAGATGAGAATCATTTCATTTGTCTCATCAACGTTTATCATGGGAGCAATCATTGAAGGGACATCTAATGAATTACATTTCACTCTACTCCATATCATAAAGACTAACCTTTGTCGAATGGCTGAAGTACTCTGACCTGGCGAAAGAAAGCGTCACGTTGAGTATGAAGTCGAACGCCCAACATGAGCAACGGCTCAGAGGTTTCGGTCTAACAAACGACGAACAACCCGTGCAACACAATCCCTCTACGGCAGTACCCGCCGTCCCGAAGGAACGCTCGAGCAAAGGAGGTATTACAGCGATGATGTGCTTTATGAGTAGAAGTGAATCTCTTGATAGCAAGAGACTATTCAACTAGATAGCAAGTCAAAAATAACCTGATAGCAGGACAAATGTATAGTCAGTAATTTACACTTAGTGAGGAATGATAGATTTGAGTGTAGTGAGTGGCACTCGATCCCGTCGACAGCCCGAAGGCCTTGTACTGATCACTAGGGAAGTGAGAGATCTTCCCCGATACCCGCTCTTTACAGCTGAAGACATCATTGTCACTGCCCCGAAGTGGTAACAGCAACGCCGAGTCAAAGGTAGTGAACAGTAGCTGGGATCTAACCCCTCAAAGCTGCCTTAGTCTTAGTTAAATTTGAAATCTGATAGCAGATTTGAACTCAGCATACTTGAAAACCTTGAGGAAACATCCCAAGTTATTGCTTTGATCTACTTGATAGCAAGCCGTAGAGAGCTTGATTCACCAGCGTTTTGCAATGGAGATGTTTAGAGGCCACCCATGACAAGATAGCTAAGACTCAACCGATTGGCGTTCAAAGTGCTACGTTGAGAGCTGTGTCAAATGCCCAACATGAGACATGAGTTGTCCCAGCGGTTACGGTCTTAAATATGACACATTCCCTTGCCACACTTATCACTACGGCATCGTCCGCCGTCCCGAAGGAACACCCTGTCAGTGGAATATTACAGCAAAACTCTCCGTGTCTTGCTCGCTTTCAGTGAAAAGCCGCTTATACCATGAGAAGACTGGCTCAGACATCATTAAAAATGCTTTCATTGACTTCAGCAGGGTCGAAAACCCCAGAAAACCTCCAAAACTAGTGAATTTAAAATTTTCAACTTTTTAGCACTACTTATGAAATTTTATAAGTAGTCCATCACTTAGGGCAGGTCAATAGCGACCGAACCTTTTTTGAATCAAGTCAAACGGACTTGTAGAAGCAAAGTTACGAGCCTTTAAAGTTTTGGAGTCTTTTATGGCCTGGAGACGAAGGCCATCTCCTGGCGAACCTCTAAGTCTGACGGCTTAGCTGATATCAGCAATGAAATTTTCTAAGTCGGTTTCTTACAGAAACTTGGAATTTGGAATGTCCGAAGCTATCATCGGAGCTCAGAGAGACGACCTACCTCTGACAATCGTTCTCCTCTAAATGACAAGTCTCCGTCGGTTCCCAGCTTATATAGTGTGTGGCGATCAGCTGATGACGTAATACCCATCATCCAAACACTAAAAATCCCGTCTATCTCCGGTTCTAGTGCTCCGATTGAGCTGGAAATACACCATTTCCATGTAGAATTTGACGCTGAATCCGAATCTGCCCTCCGTTTTCCCATCCGATGCTTCGTTTTGGCTCTACAGTAGGCAGCCATCGCAAAAATTCTAACTCTGTCGTTTTTCCGAAAAATGTTGAAAATTTTTCTCGCTGATGACTTGAAACTCTCCGATTGACATGAAACTCACCATACAGATAAAGAATCTGACGCTGATTCCAAATCTGAAATCCGTTTTCCCATCCGATGCTTCGTTTTGAAGCTAGAGCCCAAAACGTCCCAAATTCTAACTCTGTCGTTTTTCGCCAATGTCCCAAAATCTTAAATGGCATCTCACATCTAAATGAAGACAGATAGGAACAAGCCGATTCTTTCACTGAATTTGTCTCACTCTTAGCTTTCAAACGAGCTATCGCACGACAAAATCCGTCCACTGGAAGCCAAAATCGAAGCAAGCTGTCCAGAGGGGGGGGGACGTCAGTGAAATTTCAAAATTTGATGAAAAATGTTTTGGTGACGGTCCCAGGTCGAAATTCCACACTTTGGAAAATTTTCAAAATTTTACCCATACAAACTCACTCTGACACTTAGGATTTTTTCAGGTAAGCGAGCTCCGACCTAAAATCTTGTAACCGCTCTAACTTTTGAACGGCTGCTCCGATTGACTCGCAACGAAAAATGCGGTCGAGCAGTGTTTCATCCTCTTTCCAATGCAAGTCGAACGAACAAAATCCGTCCACTAGAACCAAAGTTAGAACAAAGGGGGGGGGACGTCAGTGAAATTTCAAAATTTGATGAAAAATGTTTTGGTGACGGTCCCAGGTCGAAATTCCACACTTTGGAAAATTTTCAAAATTTTACCCATACAAACTCACTCTGACACTTAGGATTTTTTTCAGGTAAGCGAGCTCCGACCTAAAATCTTGTAACCGCTCTAACTTTTGAACGGCTGCTCCGATTGACTCGCAACGAAAAATGCGGTCGAGCAGTGTTTCATCCTCTTTCCAATGCAAGTCGAACGAACAAAATCCGTCCACTAGAACCAAAGTTAGAACAAAGGGGGGGGGACGTCAGTGAAATTTCAAAATTTGATGAAAAATGTTTTGGTGACGGTCCCAGGTCGAAATTCCACACTTTGGAAAATTTTCAAAATTTTACCCATACAAACTCACTCTGACACTTAGGATTTTTTCAGGTAAGCGAGCTCCGACCTAAAATCTTGTAACCGCTCTAACTTTTGAACGGCTGCTCCGATTGACTCGCAACGAAAAATGCGGTCGAGCAGTGTTTCATCCTCTTTCCAATGCAAGTCGAACGAACAAAATCCGTCCACTAGAACCAAAGTTAGAACAAAGGGGGGGGGACGTCAGTGAAAATTTTTTCTCTCCGATTGACTTGAAACTCACCATACAGATAAAGAATTTCACGCTGATTCCAAATCTGAAATCCGTTTTCCCATCCGATGCTTCGTTTTGAAGCTAGAGCCCAAAACGTCCCAAATTCTAACTCTGTCGTTTTTTGCCAATGTCCCAAAATCTTAAATGGTGTCTCACATCTAAACGAAGAAAGATAGGAACAAGCCGATTCTTTCATTGAATTTGTCTCACTCTTAGCTTTCAAACGAGCTATCGCACGCCAAAATCCGTCCACTGGAAGCCAAAATCGAAGCAAGCTGTCCAGAGGGGGGGGGACGTCAGCGAAAAATTTTTTCTCTCCGATTTCGCTGGAAACGTCCTTCCTAACCCAAAATTTCGCGTAGATTCCGAATCTGGCCTCCGTTTTCTCATCCGATGCTTCGTTTGGGTGCTACACACCAAAACGTCCCAAATTCTAACTCTGTCGTTTTTTCGAAAAATGTTGAAAATTTTTTCTCTCCGATTGACTTGAAACTCACCATACAGATGCAGAATTTCACGCTGAATCCGAATCTGAAATCCGTTTTCCCATCCGATGGTTCGTTTTGAAGCTACAGCCCAAAACATCCCAAATTCTAACTCTGTCGTTTTTCGCCAATGTCCCAAAATCTTAAATGGTATCTCACATCTAAACGAAGACAGATAGGAACAAGCCGATTGTTTCACTGAATTTGTCTCACTCTTAGCTTTCAAACGAGCTATCGCACGACAAAATCCGTCCACTGGAAGCCAAAATCGAAGCAAGCTGTCCAGAGGGGGGGGGGGGACGTCAGCGAAAAATTTTATCTCTCCGATTGCTTTCAAATTCACCATACAGATGCAGAATTTCACGCTGAATCCGAATCTGGCCTCCGTTTTCTCATCCGAGGATACGTTTGGGCCCTACACACCAAAACGTCCCACATTTTAACTCTGCCAAAATTTTGAAGAAACAGTTTTTCTCGCCGATTGAGCTGGAAATCACACCACAGATGCAGAATTTTACGCTGAATCCGAATCTGGCAGCCATTTCACCATCCACGACAACCTAGACGGTCGCCCATGTCAACCTAGACGGTCGCCCACGTCAACCTAGACGGTCGCCCACGTCAACCTGGACGGTCGCCCAAGTCAACCAGGCGGTCGGACCAACTCACTCGAGTCTCACACTCTGTCGTTGCAGAGGGGGGGGGGGAGTCAGCGAACATGTTGTGAACCAACCTGGCCGGCACACCACGACAGACCACAACCTCTGTCGTTCCAGAGGGGGGGGGCGCGCTGTGTTTATTATGGACCTTTTATTACTACTTACGAGGATTCAAAACTTTGTTCTCAATTTCATTTTTGATTTTAGCAATGAAATGGTCATTGTAACCATTTTGTCTAAATATACTTTTGATTTGGATAAAAGATTTTTCAAAGTTCTCAGTCGTAGAATTCAGTTTTTTAGCTCTAAAAATCAACGATCTGATCGCAGATTTTTTGTAATTGTTCGGCGCATGGGCTTGGTCAGGAATATAACGACCGGTGTTCGTAGACTTCAACTTCCACTGAAATTCAACGATAGCGTTTGAATTATCGACAGAAACATCAAGAAAATCAAGCTTGTTATTTTTCTGAACTTCGAGTGTAAACTGTATATTTTCATGAACTGAATTTAAGGCGTTGAGAAATTTGGACGCATCATCTTCATTATTAACTACGGCAAAAATATCATCCACATAACGTTTATAATACTTAGGAAAGTAGGTCAAACGACTTTCAATGATGTTCATGGCGAAGGATGCAAGAGTTGGGCCAAGACACGAACCCATCGCGACGCCATCAATTTGAGTATACAAATTACCGTTAAATTGAAACAGCATATTTTTACATGCCAAATTTAGGAGACACACCAGCGTATCTTATCAACCTCAAAATTTTCAAAATCTATAAGGTTGCAGATGTGATCTATAGTATCTTGTAAGGGAACGTTCGAAAACAGACTAATGACGTCATAAGAAACCATACAGTCATTCTCAAAATTTCTCGACTTGATCGATTCAACAAATTGGAAAGAATCTTTCAATTCAAGATCTCTGGGAATGTGAGGCTTCAACAACTCATTCAGACATTTGCTCAAATTAGTCGTATAAGCATTCGGCATGCTAAAAATCGGTCGATATGGAGGATTATCTTGTGACTTATGCAATTTAGGAAGGCCATAGAGCCTCGCTGGCTGAGAACCTGTACTGCGCATTTTGGAGTACAAACATTTAGAAATTTTGTGATCGTTGTGTAATTTTAGAAGTTGTCGATTAAGACGATTTTCTGCCACAATAAACGGATCTTTATGAGCACGAGTAGAGGGTTTAAATTTTGAAAATTTATTTACGTCATTGAGAATAGAGTTCATTTTCGTCTCATAGTCAGAACGATTAGCAACGCAAACGCCATTACCTTTGTCAAATTTCGTTATGTAAATGTTTTTGTTTTTAGCTAACATTTTCAGGTTTTGAACTGATCCCGAAGAACTTTAGGAGCAAACGTTTTATCACGGATATACGAAATGCCTAAAGATTTCAACTTAGTGCGCACAAAATCAGTGTCATTCTCACTGATATCAGAAGACTGACAAATTTTCAAAAGTTGAGAAAAAGTAGCTTCAATTTCAGTTTTGACTTCAAGATCATTAATCTTTGACATAGGCCAACTCATCGACAAACCCAGACTGAGGGCATCTAATTCTCTCTCAGAAAGACTGAAGTCTGAAATGTTTATGACAGAAGGTCTTACCGACTGCTGAGGTGAAGTTTCATCACAATTGATCTTCCTGTTACAGAGTCTCATTAATTTGGACTCATGCCGTTGGCGTATCTGATCCAGTTCGTGAGCACATTGATGTTCGATTATAGGTTTGAAGATATTCCATTCATCCGAAGATAATTGTACTTTCAGATTCTCAAATTCCGCCTTGAGCTGAGAATTTTCCTTGTGGGCAACCTTCAGCTCTTTTTTTAAAACGGTCATCTGGGCTTCATGGAACAAATTTCCGCTTGTTGACATGTGTGGTGGCAATTTAAAGGTTAGAAATTTTGGAATTACGTCTTTATCGACACAGCCTTGTAGAAAAGACATACGTAGATTTGATTGACATACGTAGGTTGATAAAGATACGCTGGTGTGTCTCCTAAATTTGGCATGTAAAAATATGCTGTTTCAATTTAACGGTAATTTGTATACTCAAATTGATGGCGTCGCGATGGGTTCGTGTCTTGGCCCAACTCTTGCATCCTTCGCCATGAACATCATTGAAAGTCGTTTGACCTACTTTCCTAAGTATTATAAACGTTATGTGGATGATATTTTTGCCGTAGTTAATAATGAAGATGATGCGTCCAAATTTCTCAACGCCTTAAATTCAGTTCATGAAAATATACAGTTTACACTCGAAGTTCAGAAAAATAACAAGCTTGATTTTCTTGATGTTTCTGTCGATAATTCAAACGCTATCGTTGAATTTCAGTGGAAGTTGAAGTCTACGAACACCGGTCGTTATATTCCTGACCAAGCCCATGCGCCGAACAATTACAAAAAATCTGCGATCAGATCGTTGATTTTTAGAGCTAAAAAACTGAATTCTACGACTGAGAACTTTGAAAAATCTTTTATCCAAATCAAAAGTATATTTAGACAAAATGGTTACAATGACATTTCATTGCTAAAATCAAAAATGAAATTGAGAACAAAGTTTTGAATCCTCGTAGTGACAAACCTGAGCGTAATTTACGTTCTCTTGAAATTGCCTTATCTGAAATCCAAAGAGGATCAAACTATTAAATCTGTTCGACTATAAACAACATTCTCCCACCGTATATCGTCTCTTGCCTGTTTATAAAACCATGAAGACTAGCGATATTTTCCCGAATAAGGACAAGGTGCCAAGGGGTCTCTCCTCTAACATTATCTATAAATTTCAATGTGAGCAGTGCAGTTGCTGTTACATTGGCGAGACCCGGAGGCACTTGTCCACTCGCATTCGTGAACATATCAGCGGTAGTCCGACCCTTACTGAAATCACTAAGCTGTGCACGCCGCTTCATCTGCTAATTTTTCAATTTTGTGTCGCACTGACTATACTAAAATTGCTGAAACTTTGGCCATCAAAGCGAACAAACAGACGATATTGAATGAACATGCAACCTCGATCGCATTACGAATCTTTGCTACATAGGCAGCCAATCACTGCTCTTGATGTATCTATTGATTTTTATCTTGCTGTCATTTTAGTATTTCAATCTGATTGTACATAGCTTTAAAATTTCTGCCCTGATGATGTTTACTGAAGAGTAAATGAAACATGTCGGCCATACGTGGTTTTCTTTTTTCTCATAATTGGTGCATTTG